>CALSBV010007782.1:2853-22296 GCA_943590825.1 Bovichtus diacanthus | reverse complement strand
GTGTGTATGTATATATATATATATATATATATATATATATATATATATATATATATATATGTGTACAACAAATAATAAAGGCAATTTCATTCATAAAAGAAAAATCAGCAAGAGAATATCCACAGTCGATCAATTTTCTCTATCATCATTCCACAACGCTTTCAACCAATCAGCCAACCATGTAGGCTACAGGATAAATGAATCAAATTATGCTTTAGTGAATTACAAATTATGTTCTTGTAGTTTCCACTGACTCTAGCTGAACTGAATTGATGAGACCTAGAGAGATGCTCCACCTCACCACACTCCATGGCTTTCCATTCATGTACATGAAAGGTGAAATGCAACATTTTTCACAGTAGACATTTTGAGTTGCCACAGAAGGAAAAGCCCAGGTGAAATTGAAAACATTGACGTTGGCTCAGGTCCTGCAAAAACCAAATCAGCTTTTTAAGTGAAAACACCATATCATTTGGATATTCATCAAGCGTATAGAAAATATCTTGCTTTCGATCCACACGTTTTCATGAGTGCTCACTTGTTAATTCACTTGCCTCTGTTTTGCTAGTTGTTTTCTTACCCATAAATAAATGGTTAGATAATTTTGAAAATAGGCTTATTTGCATTCTGACTGAGAGTTAGACACAAAACACCTCTCATATCTAACTGTTAAACATAAGCCTACATCCAGTTTTCTTAGCTTAGCATAAAGACTGGAAAAAGGGGAAAGTGCTATCTCACCTCAGTACAAAGATAACAAAATCCACCTACCACCTCTTACTTTATAATTAACATTAGTAATCGTAGCTCTTATAGTAGCTATTTCAATGTAATGGTCAGGTGTAAGGTCAACGTTTCAAATTAGATTGAGAAAATGTAAACCATTTCTCCTTTTTATACTTGTTTGGCTTTTGACTTGTTTTTGCAAGTAACTTTGTAGTGTGTTCCAGACAAGTTGGAACCATGAGGGTTCAACTCTTGCATGAACTCTGTTCTTGTCACATTCTCTGAGCCAGTTGGTAAAAGTCTGTGCGTCATGTACTCACGGCTTCAGTGTGGACGGGGTGAACAGCAAAGAGAAGTGCTGTGACAAAGGCCAGGCGTGAGTCTTCAAACACGCAGCGTTCACATGTGTGCATGAGCAGGCAGGTTACGGTGCAATGCAAACACACATTGATGATGTGGAAATAGAGAGGAATCATGCCGCCCAGGAGGATGTTCAACCTGACAGACAGAAAGAGAGAAATAATCAGATGGGGGCTGCATTTGAGTTATGTCTGACTGTTAGAAAGTTATCTCTTCATGTGTAAAATATATACAAGACATGATTGAAACTCATACAAAAAAAGACTCAAGATTCAATCTGATGGATGATAAGTACAGTCGGTGTCATTCTTTTTCCCATAAACCCCAACCATATAAAGACAAAAAAGGGTCAACCTCATCTAAAGCAATTGCACAGTTATATACCGCTGTGGATTTACGGTGGGAGTCTCTAAGGTAAAATAAAATGCAACATTTCCTGGATGAAGTGAGTGTCCTATAACCCTGAACATAATCTTAATCCATTTTCTGCAATGCCATGAATTTCAAATGGAAAAAATCATGATTGCTTTGAGAGAGAATGTCGAATTCCCGACACCAATCACACCCCGTTTAAGATCTTCTAGCAGCTGAACCTTCAGTGAAGAATAACAGTGAGATATGCAATTTTCACTTGGCTTATCATAATTTGTATTACACTGTGACAATTTCCTCTCCACACAACAGAATATCAACAACTTGATAATAGCAAACTCAGAAAGAGTGAAGTATTACAGTGGTTTAGGTTCCAGCTGCCATTCCATGATATTATATTTCATCATATTTATGTTTTTATATTTTATCAGTGAAGGAAGCAGTCATTTAAACTTATTCATAGATTCTGGAGTTTTCAATGAGGGACAAGGAGTAGATGTCATTTTAAGAATATTTAGCATGGAATTTAAAGTTCAAGATTTATTGTCATTCTGCAACACAGATGTTCACAACGAAATGCGTGTGTCGTCCCTTTATGCT
This sequence comes from Bovichtus diacanthus, assembly GCA_943590825.1. Classification (NCBI taxonomy): domain Eukaryota; kingdom Metazoa; phylum Chordata; class Actinopteri; order Perciformes; family Bovichtidae; genus Bovichtus; species Bovichtus diacanthus. Next base: position 20,238 of record CALSBV010007782.1, on the reverse strand, counting down.
ACACAAGAAAAAACAAACAAAGCTATTTTTATTTAGGATGACTTTAGGAGTCTCAAAACTGAGGAAAGAAGCTGCTCTCTAGTCCGATGGTACGACAGCGGATACCTCTGTATCGCTTGCCAGACGGCAGCAGGATGAACAGGCTATGGTAAGGTTATTGAACTTATAATTTAACTTAATTTTGACAAATCATACCAGACTCAAGTAATTATTACAAGTATAGTAATTGCATTTGCAAAAAAAAACATCATCACTGGGGACGATGAATGCCTATACAAAATGTCATCTTCCATCAGATATTTGTCTATGCAAAAGTGGTGGAACGACCGACCATTGGAATGACATTGCCATCTCTAGAGAAAGCTATTAATTTATCTCACATTATTATTAGTGGTGTGCTTGACTTTACTCGATAACTTCCCTCAGTGTGTGAACCATCAGCCATAAACAGCAGATTCTCTAGCACCTCTCCAGGTACCAGTCCGTTACTTGGTCTGTTTGGGGATTTGAACCGGTGACCCTCCAGTTCCCAAGCCATGCGTGTCATGCGTTTCATTTGCAGTACCAGTGAAGTTCTGTCCAGTCAGTTCTTAAAGATTTGCTGCTAGGTTTAGGCCGTAGTTTAAATGGTACAGTTCCGCACAGATGTCTGTGCGGAACTATACCATTTAAACTATTTTAAACCCTCTAACCTCCAGAGACTCCTCAGCCAACTGATTCTGTGTAGCAAAATCTTGTTCAACCTCATAGAACTTTGTTATAAATGCAAGTAGTGATCCCCAATAGTCGAAAGATATCCCTTTTAATCATCTAGTAAAAAACAGTTAGGTCCAGATGGTAAAGAACATATCTGTGATACTGTCAGTTAGAGTTGAATACGATGATTTTTCCCTCCTTAATGCTGCTGAAAAGAAAAAAGGATGAAAACCGTATATTATGGGTTTAAATGCAGAAGTATGTAGAACGAAAAAAGGGAGAGTTCGAATAGATCACGGCTTCACATCTGAACTCCTTATCTCTGATGGTAATTAGATCTAAGGGGTCCTCTGTAAGCCCTCGTACAGTCAATTATGGGATGAAGGAGACTCTGGCCTCTACTATCCCTCTTTTATTTATAATTCAATGGGGACGACTGATAAAAACCTGCTTGAGCTTGCAGAGAGAGCATTAACCCTCAACATTATTTCACCCTGATCATAGCTGATGTTGATCTGCCCTCATAGCTGATGCTGAAATGAGTGTAGAGCAAGTGAAGGGCTGTGAAATGAATTTCTCAGAGGTCCCGGCCAGGGTTCCGACCCATCAATGATCTGTAGGCTTCAGAGGAATTTAAATTTCTCGTTTGAGGCATTTAGCTGATGTGCTTATCCAGAAAGACTTACAATGAGGGAACAGGTCGGGGTTCAGTGTCCCGCTCAAGGACATTTTGACAGGAAATGTGGCTGCTGATGTACAAGCATACTGCCTGCAGAAAGAATCAAAAGCTGTGACCTTTGTGTGATGGGCCTGTATAACCAGTACTCTCAAACATGAATAACACTGAGCCTGGACCTGCATGATGATAATATACATTATCATGGGTATTATTCTGGATGGTTTGTGGATTGATTTATTTTATTACATTTAGCCTATTTTGTCTTGACGTCTTGTTTTACTGTCAGACTATGAGACTTTTGAAAGAAGGAATAACACAACCATCCATCCATCTTCATCCGCTTATCCGGGGTCGGGTCGCGGGGGCAACAGCTCCAGCAGGGAGCAGGAAAACTTCGTTTTCCCGGGCCACATTGACCAACTCTGACTGGGGGACCCCGAGGCATTCCCAGGCCAGTGTGGAGATATAATCTCTCCACCTCGTCCTGGGTCTTCCCCGTGGTCTCCTCCCAGCTGGCTGTGCCTGGAACACCTCCCTAGGGAGGCGCCCAGGGGGCATCCTTACCAGATGCCCGAACCACCTCAACTGGCTCCTTTCTACGCAAAGGAGCAGCGGTTCTACTCCGAGCTTCTCTCGGATGACCGAACTCCTCACCCTATCTCTAAGGGAGAAGCCAGCCACCCTTCTGAGAAAACCCATTTCGGCCGCTTGTACCCGCGATCTTGTCCTTTCGGTCATGACCCAACCTTCATGACCATAGGTGCGAGTAGGAACGAAGATAGACCGGTAGATCGAGAGCTTTGCCTTCTGGCTCGGCTCTCTTTTCGTCACAACGGTGCGGTAAAGCGAGTGCAATACCGTGCCCGCTGCTCCGATTCTCCGGCCCATCTCCCGCTCCATTTTCCCCTCACTCGTGAACAAGAGCTCTAGGTATTTGAACTTCTTCACTTGGGGTAAGGACTCATTCCCTACCCGGAGTAGACAATCCACCGGTTTCCTGCTGAGAACCATAGCCTCAGATTTTGAGGTGCTGATCCTCATTCCAACTGCTTCACACTCGGCTGCGAACCGATCCAGTGAGTGCTGAAGGTCACAGGCTGATGATGCCATCAGGACCACATCGTCTGCAAAGAGCAGCGATGCGATCCCCAGCCCAGCAAACTGCAACCCCTCCTCCCCCCGACTACGCCTCGATATCCTGTCCATGAATACCACAAACAGGATTGGTGACAAAGCGCAGCCCTGGCGGGGGCCAACACCCTTCGGGAACGAGTCCGACTTACTGCAGAGAACCCGGACACAACTCTTGCTTTGGGCGTACAGGGATTGGATGGCCCTCAAAAGCGCCCCCATACTCCCGCAGCACCTCCCACAGTATCTCCCAGGGGACCCGGTCATACGCCTTCTCCAGGTCCACAAAACACATGTCAACCGGATGGGCATACTCCCAGGCTCCCTCCAGGATCCTTGTGAGAGTGAAGAGCTGGTCCGTTGTTCCACGGCCAGAACGGAATCCGCATTGTTCCTCTTCAATCTGAGGTTCGACTATCGGCCGAACCCTCCTTTCCAGCACCTTGGAGTAGACTTTACCAGGGAGGCTGAGCAGTGTGATACCCCTGTAATTGGCACACACTCTCTGGTCCCCCTTTTTAAACAGGGGAACCACCACCCCGGTCTACCACTCCTTTGGCATTGTTTCCGACTTCCACGCAATGTTGAAGAGACGTGTCAGCCATGACAGCCCCTCCACACCCAAAGCCTTCAACATTTCTGGACGGATTTAAATCAATCCCCGGGGCCTTGCCACTGTGGAGTTGTTTGACTACCTCAGTGACTTCCACCAGGGAAATTGATGATTATCCCCCATCATCTTCCAGCCCTGCCTCTATCAAAGACGGCGTATTAGTAGGATTGAGGAGTTCCTCAAAATGCTCCTTCCACCGCCCGAGTACCTCCTCAGTTGAGGTCAACAGTGTTCCATCCCTGCTGTAAACAACTTGGATGGTTCCCCGCTTCCCCCTCCTGAGGTGCCGGACAGTACGCCAGAAGCACTTTGGTGCCGACCGAAAGTCCTTCTCCATGGCTTCTCCGAACTCCTCCCACACCCGCTGCTATGCCTCCGTCACGGCCGAGGCCACTGCTCTTCGGGCCTGTCGGTACCTTGCAACCGCCTCTGGAGTCCCCTGTGATAACATATCTCGGAAGGACTCCTTCTTCAGTCGGACGGCTTCCCTGACCACCGCGGTCCACCACGGTGTTCGGGGGTTACCGCCCCTTGAGGCACCTAAGACCTTGAGGCCGCAGGCTCCCGCCGCAGCTTCAGCAATGGAAGCTTTGAACATTGACCACTCAGGCTCAATGTCCCCAACCTCCACAGAGGTGCCAGAGAAACTCCGCCGGAGGTGTGAGTTAAAGGTCTCTTGGGTATGGGCCTCCTCCAGACGTTCCCAGTTCACCCGCACTACCCGTTTGGGCTTACCAGGTCTGTCCAGACTCTTCCCCCACCCCCTGACCCAACTCACTACCAGATGGTGATCAGTTGACAGCTCCGCCCCTCTCTTTACCCGAGTATCCAAGACATGCGGCCTCAGATCAGATGATACGATTACAAAATCGATCATCGATCTTCGGCCTAAGGTGCTCTGGTACCATGTACACTTATGAGCATCCTTATGTTCGAACATGGTGTTTGTTATGGACAGCCCATGTCTAACACAGAAGTTCAATAACAAACAACCACTCGGGTTGAGATCAGGGAGGCCGTTCCTCCCAATCACGCCTCTCCAGGTGTCTCCATCGCTGCCCACGTGCGCGTTGCAGTCTCCCAGTAGAACTATGGAGTCCCCTACTGGAGCCCCCAACAGGACTCCATTCAGGGTCTCCAAGAAGGCCGAATACTCTGAACTGCTGTTCGGTGCATATGCACAGACAACAGAGTTTTCCCCCCCCATAACCCGTAGGTGTAGGGAGGCGACCCTCTCGTCTACCGGGGTAAACTCCAACGTAACGGCACTCAGCCGGGGATTTGTGAGTATTTTCCATTGAGGCTTTTATGAATGAGGGAACAGGTCGGGGTTCAGTGTCCCGCTCAAGGACATTTTGACAGGAAATGTGACTGCTGATGGACAAGCATACTGCCTGTAGAAAGAATCAAAAGCTGTGACCTTTGTGTGATGGGCCTGTATAACCAGTACTCTCAAACATGAATAACACTGAGCCTGGACCTGCATGATGATAATATACATTATCATGGGTATTATTCTGGATGGTTTGTGGATTGATTTATATTATTACATTTAGCCTATTTTGTCTTGACATCTTGTTTTACTGTCAGACTATGAGACTTTTGAAAGAAGGAATATCACAACCAATTAAACCAATTGCCCTCTGGGAGCAAAATGAAGTTGAAGGTTCTCTTACTTTATCTTACAGAATCTTAAGCAAATTTTGGGTTCAGTACAGCTACAGTCTTAAGGCCCAGACACACCAAACAGACATCAAAGAATCAAATGGCGACGGCACCGACTGTTTCGTGGCGTCGCAAGATTCTTATTGTTAGGAGTTGTATCCTCATGATTGTTTGTACTTATTGTCAGTCGCTTTATGCAAAAGCGTCAGCTAAATGTAATGTAATGGAAGACCGATGACTGTAAATATACAAGCTGTTGTTAAGATACACACATTAAAACAAAGCAGTGTTTGCCAACCATTTTCACACCACTCATGCTCATTCCAGGTGGCTATGTCATTGTGAAAATATCCGTGTATATTAATGATCAGATGAGATGAAGATGAAAAATGAAAAGAGAGTGTTTGTGCCCTCTTGACTTTAGTCGTTTGTTTGTTTGTTTGTTTGTTTGTTTTCCTCACGTCTGTTTCTGATCTCATGCACCGATTAGCTTAAACTGAACAGCCAATCAGAGTGATTTCTTTGCCAAACAGTGTGGTTCAATATGTCGAATCGGCAGCAGAGACTGTCAGCAGGTCCAAAAAGTGCAGACAGTGTGGGACATACTGCAAAAACAAGGCCAACAGATGCTCACCGACAGCCAGACATTGACCGATATCGGCTTGGTGTGTCAGGGCCTTTACTTGACCATGGTGGCTAATGTTAGCTAAATTGCAGAAAGTTTTATCTTTTGAGTGCTTGTGGAACAAAAACAAAATAGGGTATCCTGGTAATGGATTTTGTGCCCATTCAGTTTAGATTGAAAACAAATTTGGAGAGGATGTTTTATTGCAGGTTTGAACAGGAGGAATGATAACTATCTTTTCACAAAAAAAACTGTGCTATTTCATGGATTGTGGAGAGAAGTAAAAGGTTTGTTGTCCCAAATTAGGTGAGTAGAACTTAAGTGACACATGAAGCTTTGATTAGAAACACTGCTCCACAGTGAGAAAAGGAACCAGTAGTTTGGAAATCTGATAAAGATGTTTCTGGATGCTGTCCCTTCGAGGTTTTCCAGGCACGTCCAGCTGGGAGGGTGCAGACCCTGAAATGCAAGAGGAATTACATATCCCATCTGGCCTAGGAACTTCTTGGTATAGCCTACGCAGAGTAGAGACTTCTGACCGCAGTCGGTGGCAGCCTCTGGCAAGCAAGCCGCAGCAGTCACGTAGCTGCCAAGCTCCTCCCCAGTCGCATACCCAAAATGTATTTTTGGGTATGCGACTGATTGAGAGTGAGAGCAGGTCACAATTCTCTGGCTTGTTGCTTAGCTAACATTGTCATGACTGACAAACACGTAGACACAAACAAACAGTGAGACAGTTTAGCTTTTGCTTTCATGACATAACATTAGACTCCGCTCAATTGAATGCGAGGCACCTTACATCAATAGGAGGAGAAGCAACCTTCTATGAACAAAAAACAGTAATGAAGTAGTCAATTAGAAATGTTTTAATGTCTGGCCTTCCGGCCGACAGCCAGCACTTATGGAAAACCCTGTGGATGGTTATTACAAGAGTAAATTAAGACTCAGGCACTGAATGAAAGGTTGGAGAATTGCCAGAATTATTGGGAATCATTCTCTGACTTGTTGAGGTATATTTCTCTGCTGTTTGATTACCAACTTCAACGCTTTTAGGCCCCACAACTAGCAGAGCAATTGTAAAAGGATCTGACATGAGCGACATTTTGGAACTGAGCATGTAGGACCCAGTGTGATCAAATCCAGTGCGACAGACGCAGTGTCCTCTGTAACGGTCGGCGAGGGGTGAGAGGTGAAGGAGAGATAATTGAGCTCCTTCTCTCTCCTTGTTAGTGAGCATGCAGCAACAGCAGCAGCGGCATGATGTTTTTCTTTACTTTCCTCTGATATATTCCCTTATACCGGAGACAGGACCATGACTCAAAGGAAGGTTACAAGAATACTAAAAACAAGTTATTAATTATTCTGGAGATCATTGCATCAGCAGTTAACAGCTACAGTAATTTGCATTACCAGATCAATGTAATTTAAAATAGGCTGAATGAAGTACTGCAGACAAAAACAAAAGACCTTTTTCTGAAGTAAAGAACAGCAGATAATTAAATGCCCTGGCTGGCAAAATGACAGCACAGCCCTGACTGGGTCCTTGAACTTCAGGTAATAATTGTTTTTACTCTGAAACAGATATACAGGTAAATAAAGCTCTTACAGCGTCTGAATCAGCTTCTCTCGGACTCTAACAGCATAATCCATCACTTTCTTAACCTACTCCTTTGTCATTTCTTATTTTTCCTGCTCTTGTCTCTTTCTATTGTCTGCTGTGTCCCTCTCCTCCTCTCCTCATTTATCAGAAGAGTATCAGTCACCACTTCTTCTTACCCTGTCTTGTGTCAACTGTCCTTGTGTTTCTATTTCACATCGCATGGCCTCTTGCTATCTCTATCTCTCCTGATTTATATATTTCCCTCCCTCAATCTCCATTGTTTTCTCACCACAATCAGTTCTTGGTGCACATCAGGGATGAGCTACAAAAAGTGCCTTGAGGCGGTGTTGTGTGCGTGTGTATTTACACATCGTGTGTGCCCTTCACCTTGGTAGCATCCTAAAAGCCCTGCAGTGTTCAACGGTACAGAAAAGGAAATGCTGGACTGGCTTCAAATTCCCCATTGGTTCACCCCAGGTGTAAACCAATCCATCAACTTTTTGGTATCTTTGCCTTCTATGGAGCCTAAGTTTAATACAAAGGTTTTCATACTGTGAGGCATGCCTCCCCAGGGTGGGCATGAGAGAGTTGAAAGGGAAGGGCACAGAGGGAGAGACATGAGGACAATGTTTACCCTGCTGTTCACGTCCGTTTTGAAGAACCTTAAGTGATTAACTTATGCACTGAGCCTCTCTCAGCTCTACTCATCTTCATTATTTCTGTTGGGCAAATAATCATACCTCATGCTGAAACAGCTGCAGAATAGAAAATGCCGGTGTGGTTATTTTTCTGCTGGAAATAGAGAAAGGTTTGTAGACACGCTCACACAACAGCCAAACTACTCACTGATTTTCATATTTTCCCTTTACCAAATGATATCTGGTAATACTTGGAACTATGCAAAGTATTGATAGCATTTGAAGTTGAACAACTTATGATACCTTTCTACCTGGAGAGTAAGAGCATGAAAAAGGGCATGACATTCACTGTGACTTGAATTACTCTTTAAAATCAGTATTTCTCCATGGAGCAAAGTGTGCATGTCTTTTCTCAGCTACATGACAGCTGTGAGGGTTAATGATTTAACTAACGGCTATCTCACCAGATGAGGAAAGGGAGTAGCTCCACATTCATTCCACAGGTCCACCAGCATCCTTCACATCACAAACTAATGAAGATGGTGTGGAGAAGCTGACGGCCAATACGCCCTGGAAGCTACACCCAAAGCATTAAACATTTCCCTGAGTGAGCAATAAGGCAACACCTGTCACTCCTAAAAGATCACCTTCCCCTCCATTGTCTCTGGCCATTACTGCAGATCTGCTGTCTCCAGCACACACTTATTATTGCTGTTTATGTGCGTTTCTGAGAGCAGATGCTCGTGCAAAGCCACAAGCCACACTGTCTGGTCTCAGCAGACGTATTAAGGCAACAATTTTCTTCAACCACTGTATTACCAGACGGAGGACTGGCAAGCAGCTGCTTGAGGTTTTACGCTGTTGGGCAATTACACTGACTATGATCAAACAATGAAACCATCCTGCTGCCTGACCACACAAACATGGTACCCAAACTCACAGTAAAGGACTCTCAGTTTTAGTTATCTTAAGTGCACAGTGTGCTGATGGAGCTTCACCTGGGGACACATTATGTCTGTCACCAGAGCAGCCATTCACATTGCATAGCACTCTTCTAGGTTTCCACTATATGTATTCCTCTTGGCTCTAGTTCCAGAGCGGGAAGAGCTGCTGGTTCTGGGTGTTGTTTTTCTTTATATTAAAAAGCAATAGTAATATAATATTGTAGAAAATACATTTAGTCCCATCTTGCAGAGAGCAAGATAAGAAGATTAATATCAATCTGATGTTTTGTGCTGGGCTAGTGTTTTCTTAAAACTGCAGTCTACAACTATTAGAAATGGGGTTCATGAGAGCAGAGTTTAAAATGCTTTGCAAGGCTAAGGGGAACAGTAGAGTTGTATAATTTTCTGAGGGTTTGTCACCACAAAAGACAGTTTTCACAAATATATGGTACTCATGGCTAATTAATACAATACTTTTGGTGCAATGTTAAATACTCAATTTGAATATAATTGTATGTATTTACTATCAAGCCTTCTCCTGCATTTCAGTGAGCCTCTGCACAAATGTTCTACATAACAGGAAAGCAAAACAATCGTTAAGAGAGTCACATGATCAATGGAGGGTTACTTTAGTACTGTAGAAACATGTATGGCAGACAAAAAGTAAACCCTTCAATTACAATAGAACTGATGCTAGCAGGGTAAAGTTTGTTGGTCACGTGTCCCTGAATGTCCTCTTTAGGGCTATATCCAAGGCTTTCCTTATTGAATAATCTGCTGATAATTTTCTTGGGTTAATCCATTAATCGGTTAGTCAATAATATGTTTAAATAATAGTAAAAAAAAAAAAAGAAAAGAGGCCATTTTCAATTTATCCAAGCTCACAGTGATGCATTCAGTTTGCATGTTTTGTCTGACCAGCAGCCCAAGCCCTAAATATATTCAATTTACTGAAGCTGCAAAAATATTCCTACTACTAAAAATCCAGTATCTGATGACTTACATTCTGAATAACATAAACTTAAATTGCCAACATTTTGATTTGAACTAGGAACTGATCTGGTCAAATAATGAGTAAACGAAGATTACAAATCTGACCACACATTTGTTTCTATGTTATGGTACAGGGTTTTCAACCCTAAATCCTACGGACCAAAAGGTATTTAGGTTTGAAGCACAGCCCTACTCATTGTTAGCTAATGTATGTTTTATGCAGGGCCATAAATTTGGACACCAAATGTTACCATTTTTCCCCATTTTTATTCTTTCTCAACAAGATGCAGTTCAATGAGGAGAGTGAACAGTCTAGGTTATATTCTAGAACTTAAACCTATCTCAGACAAATGTTTGCAGCATTACACTGTAAAACTGCATCCCCAATTGAATTATACAACTAAAAGAAAAAAGCTAGCTGACAATCTTTGAGCAACCGTTTTTGGCTCTTTTTCAATCGTGTTTTGCATCAGCTAGACTCTGATTGGCACATTTTCCCTTATTTAGGAACATTGTGTGGGCTGCCCTGTTTTTCTCATGTAATCACTGCAACATAATAATATAATTTAGAACACAATCCCACCCTGTCCTGGATGCTCGCCTAGTTCTTCTGGCAGAAATACAGCGCCAAACTGAGCAGCAGGTCCGCCCTCCTGGAGCACAGCCCACTGCTAAACAGAACGTGTTTTCCCACCCTCAACCGCTGTTTCCAGAACTTTTACATCACCTCCTTACATCCTAGCCCACAATGCAAACCTCCAACTCCACTACCATACACGTGAAAGTCCTACAAAGCTGCGCAACAAGTTCGACATAAACACTGCGTGTATTTTTTTGTTCGGTGTCATCTGATTCTTTAAACATGAAGTCGCACTAAAACAGTGTTGTGGGCAGGGGGGCTAGGATGTGCTGGGACACGTTCAATGTACAGCTGGACAGCCGGGCTGTTGTCTATGTTCTAGGTCATTATATAAATATTTAGAATGGGAGCAAAGGCTTTAAAGATTAAGAAATCTCTATAATATTCCTACCATTTTTTGGGGGGGGAGGGGGTTCAGCGCATCTGTAGCCTAGTGAGTTTACAGCGACCACAGCAGAGTTTATGGTATTTTTCATTTCACATGAAGCCACTACAACAAGGTCTGTAGGTGAAATGTTTAGCTTGTATTATTCTAAAGTCAGGCTGCAACCGCTTCCTTCCATAAGGGGACAGCTGTATGACGTCAGCTTTAATAGCGTATTTATATAGCTTGCATGCGCTAGTTAGTAACATGTTCCACACTTTGGGTTAATATCAATAACACTGCGGTTAAACTAGCAAAAATCGTTTGTTTTAGGAGCTTAAGGTGAGGTGAAAACAGCGGAGTTGGGAAAGCAGGGAGAACTTACTTGAAGGTAAGGATGCATAGCGGTCTGTAGGACTTGTGGCTCGTGTTGTCCGCCATCCTCTTGCCCCAGAAGTCGTTGCTGAAGATGTTTCTGAGGCTGGAGCCCGATCGGACGTCCGGGTTGTTGATGATAGCCCACACATCGTCGTGCACTAACTCCCCGCGGAGAGAGTTGCTGTAACACAGGGCGCACAGGGCGGCCAGCACGGCGTAGCGACATGCACCCCACACAGCCTCGGGCCGGACGGTCAAACGCGGCTGCTGACGGTATTTCTTCTCCCGTCCCGGCGCTGTCATGTTGGGCCTGGCTTCTCCCGCGGCTCCGCTGCGCTGATGATGAAACTAGGAGCATTGGAGGATATGTCCATCCCGCCTGGCAGGTAGCGGCTGTGTGTGCCGTGGAGTGCGAACTGCGAAGACTGTGTGGCTGTGCTGTGCTGCCTTCAGGTGAAATCGGTGAACGTCAGAATCATGGCTTACCGGAGAACACCGTTGTCTATGATCTACTGTCGGGTTTAAATGTATTGATTGATAAACTTATATGCTCTTTATTGTTTAACATAGCACATCTTTTTGCTGTCTTAAAATATATAATGATGTGTGTGTGAAAACAGTGGTTTGACAAAAAAACAAAACATTAACTCAATGTACACTTAGCCTGTTAGCTTTCGAACGCATCCCATGGTCTTCCTCGGCGGATGAAAGAGCCAGTGTCTTCTGCCAGTGAAAGAAGACAATTAAGTAAACCCTAAAATTTTGTAAACCTTCATAGACTTGTATTTCTTTCTGTTGGTGTCAGCCAACAGATGGTAAGTAAAGTGTTTCTTAATAGTATTGACATATTGACATGAAAACAACTTTATGATTTAAAATATGTAACTTCTCATACAGTAAGAATACATTCCTGCAAAAAGATTATTCTGACGAAGGAAGATAAGAATAGATACCTCCTGTTATGCTGTGTATAGACACTCATTAGGCACACAAGTCTAATGAAACTACCAATATTTAAATAGACTACACTGGTATTAAATATGACCGGGTAAAGTATAATTATTTTATGACAAGCCCTTTGTTTTTTTGCGATCTATATTTTTAGAGTTAGTATTAATCTATTAAGTATGGATATTGGACAAAAGGCATAGTTGAGCATAATGTACGAGTTTATGTGGAGTACCAGAACGCGACATCAGCACCTAGAACCCGCCTGCGGACGCATGCGCAGGAGGACTCTCCAGGCCGACAGAAGCATCAGCTGCAGAAAATCAATGACGCCAGGCGGAAACTGTATGAGCGCATGATTGCAATGGCACACATTTGACCTTTTCGTACACCGAGCAATAAATAGTTATTTATTAATTATAGTGTCCGCAGAGCAAGGAGACACATTACATGATGCTTCTGAGTCCTGCAGGAGAGGTGTATTGCCTATGAACTATAGCCTATGATAAGTATGGTCAGATCTGACTTTAATTTAATTCACCTAAAGTCGTATATTAAATATTCATCTTTGAGATTGAAAGTCCCATCAAAGGAAATGCAAAAATAACAATAACAAATAACAATTTTTCTGTATACAGTTTTTCTCACCAAAGAGTAGGTGGGGGGGAGTAACGAGTTATTTTAGAAAGCCCAGGAGAAAAGGTTTGGCCTACACTGATCTCATCATTTTGCATATTTTAATGAGTTTGATTACCCAAGTGTAAACATGTAGTTAATTATTGTAAAGGAGAACTAGGCTTTCAAACAGTGTGTAAATAGTTTATATTAATATTTAAAACCACTCCTATTCCTGACTGATCATAACTTTTGTAATAAAGAATCATTAGACCTTATGTATTTTAATTTATTTATTGACATCTTCATAGGTATTCATATTTAAAACCATGCCTATTCCTGTCTGATTAGAACTTTTGTAATGGAGAATTATTAAACTTTATTTACTATGTTTTATTTATTTATTGACATCTTCACTCTCTTATATTTTCTATTGATATACTCCACATCTATGGGCAGTAAGCAGGTATGATTTAAGAATAAACATTCACAGGAAAACCAAACATGTGTGATGTGGAAAAACATATACATTTATACATATATGTACATGTTTTCCACATCATCTGACATTAGTTTGCATAATTGGTCAATGGCAAAAAAATACAAAAGCCTTCTAGGAGATTTTTTATTGTTTTGAACTATTTATCAATTGTTTTAACTCATTATTTCAACAATTTATCCATTCCTTGACTAGAAGAAAAAATACTTTTAAATACTGAACAATAAGTGACACTGTAGCATCCACCTTCCTAGGTATTAAAATTATATGGAGAGGTTAGTAGAGGGAATTCAACATGGTCCTAAATGCAGAAAAAGTACGCATTTTAAAAGTTAATTTATTATTATTAACTTCTAAGCATTTTTATACCTACTCATGTGGAATATTATTAATTAATTTCATGTTGAGATTGAGATTTATTTTTACTATTTAATGTAAGGTTTTTGTTTTTGGAACCTATGTCATTTTGTTTTTTTAAACAATGTTTACTTGTATCTGCTGTAAATCACACTACCGTCACTTAAAAAAAAGAAAAACATGTTTTTTGTTTATTTAAAGAAATAAACAGTTGAAAGATACATTTAGTTGCATCCATTAATATAATGCAAAACAACAGGCTTGAATCAAAACCTCTTTGACACAGCCAAAAGACAGAAATTTCAAATTCTAAGCTTTACAAAGACATGTTGCATTAGATTGAATTCAGTTGTATAAGTGTACCTAATAAACTGGTAAAATCAGGGATTCTTTCTCACACTGTTTTTACCTCAGTGTTTAGAAAAAAACATCCCTCTCCTCAACCTCTTTTGCATTTGTTTTCCTAGGAATTTTTATTATTTTAAGACAAAGCATGAAAGGAAGATTCAGGAGAGAGACCTAGAGAAAGAATTGGTGTAACAGAGAGAGCCTGAGGGCAGACTGCGTCAACAACATGCTGAACATCTGGTGTGTCCCCTTTGCGGCCTGACCAACTCATTGCGATTCCTGTTGCATGGTGGCCAGCTGGTCACTGAGCACTTGGCCTTCTGCTCTGAAACAGAGCTCATTTCAGTCTGACGCACTACAGCACACTGCAACAGCTGCTTCTTACAGCGTCCTGACAGATGAAAGTGAGGCCAGTCAGTGTCGCATTTAATGGTGCATGTTAACACTGCTCTTGAATACCTGTATTTCTGACTGTGACTATGACAATGTGTAATGTGGTCCCTGGTAGTGATGAACCCACAGAAAATGATCAGCAACTCTGCATATCATACCATACCAGGCTGTGATGCATCCGGTCAGGCACTCTCAGTGTTGCTCCTGTAGAATTTGCAGAATATCCTGGTTGGGATGTTGGGCCTCCTCAGCCTGCAGAGGACGAAGAGCCGTTGTCTCGCTGTCTTAGTGATTGTGTTGGTGTGGTGAGTCCCAGTCCTCCTGAAGCTGCTGACTCTCTCCACCATAGTACCGTTGATGTATCTCTGACGCTTCCTGTAGAGCGCATCAGCTCCTTAAATTTGCTGACGTTGAGATGGAGGTTGGTGTCATGGCACCAAGATGTCAGGGCTCTGATCTCCTCTCTGTCGTGTCGTCAGCAAACTTATTAATGGCGTTGGAGCTGTGGGTGGCCATGCAGTCATGCTTAAACAGGGAGTACAGGAGAGAGCTGAGCACCCAGCTAATTACTAATTCTAAGAACTAATTTGCAAAAGCAACTAAGTTTGGTAGAGGAACTGTTAAGAAGCCCGGATCATGTTTTCTTTTAACATAATGAGGAAATGTTGTTAATTAACATACCTGGCAAGTCAGATCCAATCTCCAAATTATCTGTCTTAAATAAAGTGCTGGAATCACTGTTAAATCAACAACTGAAGGACTTTTTAATCGACTAATAATATTTTATATGACTTTCAATATGGTTTTAGGAAAAAACAACACTACAACAGCCACCTTAATAGTAAATTATTTTATACATTTCTTAGGCAATAGAGAACATTGTGCAGCACTTTTTATTCATATATATATATATATATTTATATTTAACAGTCTTAAATCACAATGTTTTAATGCAAATTAAAATTTTTATGCTGATGATACAGTAATTTACTGCTCTGCGTCCTCCCCAAATCAGGCTCTTTGTCAGCTCC
Source organism: Bovichtus diacanthus (assembly GCA_943590825.1). Lineage (NCBI taxonomy): Eukaryota > Metazoa > Chordata > Actinopteri > Perciformes > Bovichtidae > Bovichtus > Bovichtus diacanthus. Next base: position 5,081 of record CALSBV010007782.1, on the reverse strand, counting down.
AGACTACTTTTAACATTGTACAATGTAACCTATGTGATTTGAAACTTGTTCTAAATGCTGGAAAGAGAAAGCTCATGTTCTCGAAAGCACTTGAACCTCCTTCCTAGCACCACTTTACAGGGTTCTGAGATTGAACCCGTGTCTCAGTACAAATATCTTGGAATTATAATTGACGATTCCCTTTCTTTTAAGCCTCACATTTTAGAACTTTAAAAAAAAAAAAATTACTTTAAAAACAAGTCCTGTTTTTCTTTCGAGGCCAAAAAAAGCCTAGTCTCTGCAACGTTTAGACTATGGATATGCCGTTTATATGAATGCATCTTCTCAGTGCCTTAACTCTCTGGATATCACGGTGCATTATGATTTATAACAAACCTCAAAACCCTGACACACCACTGCACCTTATATGCTCGTGTTGGATGGTCTTCCCTGACTACCCGTAGACTAAAACACTGGCACATCCTTATTTATGAGGCTATTCTTGGTGCTCTTCCTGTAACGGTACGACCAGTACACACAGAGAGAGGGACTCAATAGCACAACTCAGAGACAGAAGGATGAAGATGCAAATATACTTTACCAGACCTTGGTAGTATAGTCGATACACTTGCAGACAGCGAGACATACAAAACATGGAGGGATAATCTAGGGGCAGAGTCGGGGTCACAGAAACAGGATCGATACACGGGTAGGTCTTCAGCGTAGCAGCAAAAGACGGAGTCAGGTTGGAACAACGCTGGAACAAGGCTGGCTGTGGCGGTGGAGTGGTCATCCACTAGTCGGAGGGTGGGTGGTTCAACCCCCAGCCTCTACGGTCAGCATGTCAAAGTGTCCTTGAGCAAGATACTGAACCTCAAATTGCCCCCGATGGCCAACAGTGTGTGAGTGTGTGTGAATGGTTATCTCTGATGAGCATGTGGCACCTTGCATGGTAACCTCTGACTCTGTATGAATGTGTGTGAATGGGTGAATCCTGATGTGTTGTAAAGCGCTTTGAGTGATCGCAAAGATTGGAAAAGCACTATATAAATGCAGTCCATTTAGGCTGGAACTCTTGTCATGAATGAACGAAGACAAAGTGGCAACAAGGGACAAACATAACACAGACTATATACAACAAAATAAAACAGGAAGTACAAACACAACACAAAAGTTCTAGAGAACAGGGCAGGACTTGATACTTCCTCCTTATTTAAATGTAGCAGATCTTATCGGATTTGCTCCAAGGACTTGTTTCTTTTAACTGTCCCAAAAGTCTGTACTGAACTGGGGAAAAGGGCGTTTAGTTACGCTGCTCCTGTTGCTTGGAATCAGCTGCAAAACTAGCTGAAACTCTGGTCTCTCTGAACAGACTTAAAGCGACTCTGATCGAGATTGAAGCAGAACTGTGTCTGCAAAGGCTTTGATTGTTAATATTATGATTGTGATTGTGTTTTGATTGTGACTGTTTTTGATTTGTCTGTAACTGTGCTGCTGCCTATCTTGGCCAGGACTCTCTTGAAAAATAGATTTTTAATCTCAATGAGACCTATCCTGGTAAAATAAAAGTAAATAAATAAATAAAGTCACAAAAATGTTGACTCTGAACGCATCAATAAAATGTTTACTGACAACATATTTTGTTTCCCTACAACATTTGCTCATTGTAAGATATAATGCCTGATTCAACATTTTTAGGGTTATGTTAGGCACCACCAGCTGTTGGTTATGCTGAGAGAAAGATCATAAACCAACCTTTCAAGTACTTAACTAAAGTGATTTTGTTGCCGAAACCAAACCACAGATTTTGAACCCCGTTCACTCGAACAGTCTAGCACTATTACACTTAATCACTGTAAACTGATTAACAGAGCAGGGTTACCCGTCAGATTTAAAGGTTAGTTTAGACTCATTTGTCAGTGTTGATACAAATTTGTTGTCTGGGCCAGCTGTCAGTAGCTCAGTCAGGGCCCTAAAGCAATAAATATCTATAATCTCTAATATATGCTCAGCCCCTAACGTTAACATGGGGGACCAAAGAAGTCTTCCTCATACTGACCATATTACGGTACAAAAACGATTATTGGACACTGGTTGAGGTATTGTTAAATTTAGCCAACTACAACTTTGTTGTTAAGGTTAGGAAAAAATTGTGGTCGTGGTTACAAGGCCATAATGGTGGTGGTTGGACGGATGCAATCTGAGAGAGAGAGAGAGAGAGAGAGAGAGAGAGAGAGAGAGAGAGAGAG
>CALSBV010007777.1:0-15564 GCA_943590825.1 Bovichtus diacanthus | reverse complement strand
ATATTTGCATATTCTCGTATCTACAAATTGTCACCGACTTTCGCTCCCCCGACACGTGGCGTCTTTGTCTCGTGCAATAAGAGTCACATTCTGCACGTCATGTCTTTCGTATTCAGATTGCTCACGTCCTGTTGTTCTTTGCCGTCCGTTCAGGCTGCAGGCTCTGAGGAAGGAGAAGTCACGGGACGCGGCGCGATCGCGGCGGGGAAAGGAGAATTTTGAGTTTTACGAGCTGGCCAAGATGCTGCCGCTGCCGGGCGCCATCACCAGCCAGCTGGACAAGGCCTCCATCATCCGGCTCACCATCAGCTACCTGAAGATGAGGGACTTCGCCAACCAGGGAGACCCACCGTGGAACCTGCGTATGGAGGGACCGCCGCCAAACACCTCTGTCAAAGGTAGGACAACCACGGTCCGGGCTGGAGGACGGGGTTTGTCTTTAAAACTGTTGCATGAGGGGCTGTGTAGCTCCAGGAAAGAGTGCTTTATGTTTGTGCAGCAGAGACACAATAGAAAGGCATTTGAAGGAACCAGGGAGGGATTCGTTGAAGAATAAATTCCCTTTGTACGTTTCTCTAACCCTGAACAGGAAATGTTCCTTTACAATGATGTCATAACCAAATAATTTCACGTCCTACAGGGAACCTTTTAATTGATTTAGTTTTTTTTTATTATTTATTTCAAGAAGCCTTTATATTGGGTGGTGTATGGCCTCATAAAAAAGTATGCTTAGTCCTTTTTCTTGTTGCTTCTTTTTTTTGTTTTGTTTTGCTGCATCTTTGGCTTTTCCTGCATTATTTAATGCAAGAAAGTCCCGTTTAGAATCCTTCTAAGCTTATTCCAGATAACATTGTTCTACCAAGAAAAGTCCCGATGAAAACTGCCCACAGAATTGCCTTTTTAGAATAAATAAATAAATATTGCACAATGCAGCTTGACAGTTTTACAGCTGAACTTTAGCTTTGTTACATCAGCCATAAACTATTTTTCTTATTCAACGCCCATTAGCTTGATACAGACATGGTTTCAATTAAGCAATACAACAAACGATTGAGCATTTGTGATGCATTAATGCTGGACGGTCATTGCTGTTTGCTTTCTGTATTAAAAGTGGGGAAAAAAAAAAAAAAGTTTTTTGAATAAGTTGCAAGTTCAGGAAGTTTTTTCTTTTTGCAAGACTGGCAGTGAAATCATCATCTGATTACTAAACAATGACTACATTTGTTCTAAATATATTTTTAGTTAGTTGCCAGTGGATGCTTTTCTTTTAAGCTTAAGATTGTAACAAAAACTGACCTCATGAAATGTAGTCTGTTGTGGCTTTGCTCCGCTTGGATCTAAAGTTCACCCAGATTGAACAAATTGAGTAAATTTGACTGCTGAAATGACGTCCATGTTTATGTGTTTAAAACTTACCAGAAACTCCAGTTGTTTCCTTTATTTTCCTTCTCTTTGCTTATTCATGGGGACATACAGCAGAAGTACAACTCTCATCAAGTTGAATCATTTTAATGTGCACATATATATATTTGCTTCAGTCTACTTCCGTCGCACTTTCTAGAATTCACCTTGGCTTTAGTCTGAACTTTGTACTGTATAGTTTATCATGGTGAATTAAGCTATGATTTTGTTTCTGCATTCAAAAGTATAAAGTGAGCACTTCTCTACTTTATTTTTTTTATTGTGATGGACTTTTCTTGTTCATTTTTTTGTCCTTTATAACAAAAACATGATATAAACCCCCCCAAAGTCCTAAGAGACGATTACATTTTTTTTCATCCTGTCCGCACAAGACACAAGGGTCTTTAGGGCTCATTATAACTAATCCAATTATAATAACTCAAAATGTTAAGTAACGAACTTTCTTTTTTTCTTTTTCAGAAAGTTGCATATTATAGCTTTGAAGCATTTCTACTTTATATCCGTAGTAACTGTTCTTTCTGATTCAAAAGAACTTTATTTTTTTGTCCCAACAGTCACTCTCATTGTGAACTAAACCATAACAATAGCGTTAGTCTCTTATTTAGCTTCCACATAGTGTGTATTTATATCTTCAAACAAATATTTTTATTCTAATGAATCTGAACATAAAAACAGAGGCACGGTGGGCCGGAGGTGAGCAGCGCTGCAGTGATTGTACGGCCCTTTTAAACTGCTATTAAACAACATGGAAAAGCTGCAGAAACATACACTCGCACACACGGTCACACACACAGACGACTAGCTTCTGCGTTAAGTGATTTTCTGTGAAGGGAACATTAAGCTTTGATGAATTTCTGCCTGGAGTACCAGAGTATACACAGCACTTCTGAATCTAAGTGGAATTTGCCTTTGAAATGGGCCCTTTGTGCGACGCACTTAGAGGAGAAGAGGAGCGCTCGCTTTTAAAAGGGACGTTTGGGCTTGTAGGAATGACCCAAAGATGAAAGCAAATTGCCTGAAATTTCTGGTGGCGTGTGTGCGTGTGTTTTAGTGTGTGTGTGTGTGTCTCTCGGTAGGACCTACAACCAGAAGATTTACCTGTGTGCGGAGCTTTAATGTGTACAAGAACAAGATTGTAGTTCAGGATGTGTGAATCCTCAGGTAAAAGTCAATGAGTGTGTGTGTGTGTGTGTGTTTGTGTGTGTGTGCGTGGATTTCTACACACGAGCATATCTCTGAGCGTGTGTGTGCATATACCCTCACCACACAACAGCAGATGGCATCATTGTTGCCGGCGCTTTGAAGAGGTGCATGCATTTTAATGAACAGAACATAAATGTATACTGTGTGTGTGTGTGTGTGTGTGTGTGTGTGTTTGTGTGTGAGAGATTCTCTCTGACACTTTTTTTGTCAGAGAGAATCCCACGCAAGTCTCAGTTGTCCCAACACTAACGCACGCACACAACACCCGACCTATCCCACAACTTAAATTTGATTCTAATGTAAATTATTAATGACTAAAATATGCAGTTGTTTGTCTCTGAATGTCTGGCAACAATTTGTTCAAATCTGGACACCTTGAACATAGTACAAATCAACAGTCTAACAACAGTTTAAAGTCCGAGTGCAAGTATAGAAGTATATTACTGTAGATTAACCCAAAGGGAATTTATGTATATCCTTTATTTAACCAGGTAAAAGCCTCATTGAGATCATGGCCAAGAGGGCAGCATGAACATTGTTTCACAGAAATCACAAAACAAACACATACAACTGTAACACACTACAAAATGAATGAGCATAATATCCAGTTAATATGCAATATTAAACAGTTAAAATGCGTAAAACAGGCACATGGAATTCTTTGCGGTTCCACTCAGCTCTACAGACGGTTTTAGTGTCTTTCAGCTCGTTGTTTTGGTTTTACAGCCTGCAGCTTTACTGTTTTGGTTCAGTCCCGGCACTCTCATTAACCTCACTTCAGCCAACTACCCATGATAACCCTACTGTTCAGACACAGTTACAGGCTAGCTGGGGTAAAAAGTGAAGCATTTAGTAGCTAAAAAGCCAGATGTATTTCTCAGGAGTTAGTGGAGACCAAATCAGGGCTAAATGAGCGTGAACATTGGACTTACATTCCTCAGGGGGACACCTTACCAATGGGGGGATAGCACTGTCCTGTGTCTACTGTGTGTGTGAATGCGAACACATTTGCCTTAGCTTAACGTTGTAAGGTGAATATAGGTAGTAGTTGTGTTCACAGCTACTGAACCAGTCTGAAATGGACTTGCTCCTATAATTGTCCCAAAAAAAACAATGTTTTTCCATCAATTAAAAAAAAAAAAAAAAAAAACCTAAACCTTTTATTTAGATATGAGGTTTCCTGTTGAAGTCAGTTTGTAACATTATCAAAACAACAGTAGAAACAATGTCCAAAAAAAAAACATTGACATATTTTAACTTTTGTCTTTAATAATGTCCATAGAGTCTAACCTAAAACAGGGTCGAGCTGCCCTCAGAGACGTGAAGATGACATGAGGCCAAAATGTCCCCACTGAGACGCAAGTGCAAGAACTACAAACACACACACACACACACACACACAAATACTGTACAAGGTGAGGCCGGTCTCACCTTGTACAGTATTCGAATATGACACACACACACAAACAGAAAGTGCAATTTAATCAGATTTTCCCTCCTATACATACAGTACACGCACATGAAAACACACAGAACATGTACAGTACACGATACACACTTTCTCTGCAGGGATTGTGTGTGTGTGTGTGTGTGCGTGTTCAGGTTGTCTTCTCTCTCTCCTATTGACTGACTCTAATGAATGAATATCCTCCTACAGAACACACTCTGTGTGTGTGTGTGTGTGTGTGTCCAATGCCTATGTGACTTTTTCCTTTGTAATTGTTTTGTGTGTTACCGTGTGTGTGTGTGTGTGTGTTGCAGAGCGTTCAGTACAGCAGAGAGTTATTGATTTTGGCCTCTGTGTAGCTGCTCTGCATCGGTTCAGGTAATGAAGATGGCTGTGTGTGTGTGTGTGTGGTATTCCTACTGATGACTCCATACTCTTTCAGTTTGACCCACTGAGAATATCGTCATTTATCGTATGATTTCTTCATTCTTCCCTCTTGTTTTTTCTCTCCTCTTCCTTTCTTCTCAGCGAAGGATCTCTCTCTCACCTGTAGCTCACACACACACACACCGTCTGGCCGTCTAAATTCTCTCTCTCTCTCTCTCTCTCTCTCTCTCTCTAATAATGTAAATAATAAACAGGATACGACTGGTAGAACTGTGTGTTTGTGACGTTTGCAGGAACAGTGAGAGGCGCAGGTAAATAAATGAAGCGCTCCTCTGTATGAGCAGCTATCGGTGCTGAAGCTGTTTGACCTCCAGTCTGTTGATTCATTATCCCACACTGTACTCTGCTCTGTGTGTGTGTGTGTGTGTGTGTGTGTGGTCCACCGTCTCAACTCTCCTCCTTCCCCCCCTCCCTCCCTCCCCTTCCTTCTTCTCCGCTCTCTCTTCCCCCATCTTTTCCATCCCACTCGACTCAACTTCCTCTCTTTGCCTCTCATTTTCCTCACATTTCCTCACTCTTCCTCCCCTCTTTCCTCTCCTTTTTAAACATCCCTGCCCGCTTGTCCCCGCGGCTCCTCCTTTATTCCTCATGTCTTCAGGCTTCCTCTCTTAGTGCCCTTCTCCTCATTCCTTCACCTTTTCACTTCCTCTCCTGCTTTCTCCTTTTCCCCCTTACCCCTCCTATCCCTTTAAAAATGTTCCCTTTTCCTCTTTTCCTCCCCTTCCTTTCTGTCTCCCCCTATCTACCTCCCATCTCCCCTCTCTCTCCTCATGTCCTCCTCTTCCCTGTTTTTCTCCTGCCTTGACCCTTATCTTCCTCCGCTCCCTCTCTTCACCTCCGCCTGTCCTCCTCCACCCTTTTTCTTTATCTCCTCTCGTCATCTCCCTACCTTCCCTTCCCCTCTTCTTAACCCCCTACCGTCCCGTCCTCCTCTGTTCCATCTTTTTTCATTTAACCTCCACCCTTATTCTCCATAACTTCCCTTCCTCTCCTCCCCCTTCTGTTCCCCTCTTCCTCTCATCCTCCTCCTCCTCTGATCCTCCAGTCCTTTCATACTCTACAGGTCCCCCCTTCCTCCTGCCTCTCTCATATGCTGCCAGCCCTCTTCTTCATAACTTCCTTTCCATCACCTCCCTTCATCTTCATAACCCTTCTCCCTGCCTCCTTCTCCCCCCTCTTCCCTATCCTCTTCTTCCTCCTCTAATCTTTGTCCTCCCCTCCTCTTCCTAATGACCTCCTTTTCCTTTTTCTCCTCTCAATCTTCTCCTCCTCGCCCCCCTTCCCCCTCCCTCTCATCCTCCTCTACTGTTGGTCTTTGTTACTTCTTCCTCTTCTTCTCCTCCCCCATCTTCCTCCTCCTTCCTCTCATCCTCCACCAACCTTCTTTCTTTGTAACTTCCTCTTCCCCATCCTCACTTCTCGCTACTTCCCTCTTCCTCTCCTCCTTTCTCTTCCTCTCCTCCTTCCTCTCCTCGTCCTCCAACCTTCCCTCTTTCTACCCCCCCACCCCCCGTGTTGACCTTTGTGGTAATTGACCCATCAGTTGCTCTTCCACAGTTTAGTGTTGGAGGTTTTGACTTCCTGTCAGAGAATCTCCACATCTGCTGCAGGACGCCACACAAACAACCATGACCTTTGGAGCATCCTGTGTGTGTGTGTGTGTGTGTGTGTGTGTGTGTGTTGTGTGTGTGTGTGACTACGCTCACCACTTCAGTGTGTGTTTGTCGGAGTGTTTATATGTGTGAATTTACGGCTGTGTGTGTATGTAGTATGTGTGTCCAATAGTGAGTGTTTCAGCTTCTGTGCGTCTGTCAGACAGTCTGTTGCGTCTGTGCATTTGTGTGTGTGTGTAAATGAGTTTGTGTGTGTGTGTGTGTGTGTGTGTGTGTGTGACCCCCTCCGACAATTGGTTATTCATTATGCATGCAGAGAGCAGCAGACACCAAAATGCCACACTTCATGAGCCAGTCTACAGTCAAGACACACACACACACACACACACACACACACACAGAAACAAACTTTGCTCGCTCAAATACATACGTGTACATATTAAGAACACACACGTATACCTGCACAAATGCAAACCCGAGCACACACACCAGCACACGTTCATATCGTTGCCGCTTTACATTCTGTATAAATATATTCTCTCTCGGTTATTAAAATATAAATTATGGCATTTTTTATAAGACCCACAGACCTATTTATGGCTCAGTGCAGGAGCTCATAAGGCATGTGGTGTGTGTATGTGTGTTTGTGGATGGATGTGGGCTCAGGGTCATCTTATGTCGTTTTTAATGTGAAAATATTTCTTGTGAGTCACCCTTAAGAACTGGTTTATGATTATCAATGTAAGTAAATGTTGCGGGTGTGTAGACTTGATGATCCGTCTTTAGCTTTTGGAGCCCAAAGATCATTTTTAAGATCAGGTAAAGTTTCTTAACCTTATAATTGACTGACTTTTGTTGGGAGGTGTGGTCACTCAGAGCAGAAAGCAGTCACAAAAAAACTAAAATGCACTTGTTACTCGCAAAATATGACTTGGTCTGTCAGACTATCGCAACGCAGATATTTTTTTTCCCTGGCAATTTATTTGCATTTGATTCATATCGGAATCAATTTCATGGGACAAATAAGTTCCCAAAGTGTAGTTGATGGTGGATGTCATAAGGTGTTAGTAAAAAAAAGTGAAGGTTCGTTATTTGTATGCGGGGAGAAATAGTATATGTTCTTTTGAAAAATGTATCAGAGCTCAAGACATGCATATATTTTACAATTTTATGTAGAATAAATGTTGTTTTTGATACGACGAGACAAAGGAGGAACATTACAGATTCAGAGCAGCGCAAGTACAGAAACGGATGCTTGGTAAAGAAACTTTAAAAGTAACTTCACATCTAGAATACCATGTGAACATATACCAGAATACAAAGAAATAAAAGCTACTAAATACTCATACACATAAATATAAATAATAAAAATGTTGATTTACTTTTTATTTACTCTTACTGCTACTTAAGACGTCTATATGGAGTGCAGTCGACACATCTGACGTGAAACTTGATGAATGCTGTTTTAATAATGACGTCAATCTGCAAGATTTAAAATTACACTTCACAAAACCAACACGTTAACCATTTGACTAAATGAGTAAACGTTATTTATCTGGACACGATCGGATATACATTTCCTTCTCGTTGTGAAACCGCGTGAAGACCGCCGACTCAGCAATACATACGTGTCGGACATAGCAAAATAAAACAAAAATCAATGCCTAGCTTGGAATCGGGTGCATCTGTGTTTCCTCTTACGAAAGTCTTCTCCTAGATGAGACGTTTCTTGAGTTTTTTACATCGGATCAATCTCTTCCTGCTTAAAGCCCGCTGCATACAAGATGGCCGACGCCTCGCAATCCTTATAGCAGTTAGCGGATAATGAGTCTAATACTGCCGAGTCACATCCTATCGTTTCCATCCTTTTGATAGATCTAATGTGCTGTACACATCTAAACCGAGCAGACTAATACCACGGCAACAATGTCTCCTCGCCAAATATCTGCGACATGTCACGAAATCGTGTCGTGAAACATCGTCTACATTTTACAGTGACGTTAGCTGACTCCTCGTGCTCTAAAGAAGAAAAGCAAGAAGAAAAAAAGAAGTGTGTTTTTGTGTGTGCGTTCCCATCCACTTAGCATTACATACAGCCAGACTGCCGCTTTACACAAAATCAACCTCCTGCTTAGCGAGACGCTGAAGCGCCGAGAGAGAGAGAGCGAGCGAGTGCGGAGGAAATCAAGAGAGCTTCAGAGGGGAGAGACTGTGTGTCGAAAAATGAGAGGGATAAAGACGAGACGGGGGAAGAAAGAGAGAAAAATAAAAGAGACAGTCAATTAGAGAGACAGAGGCTATCAGTGAGGCTGAGAGAGAGAGAGGCAGAGAGACGGAGAGGGAGAGCAGCGGGAGTCTCGTCTCGTTATGATCCATCTCGTCTCTTTGTACCAGCTGACGTTTTTATGATGCGGCCTGCTGGCTGGGCTAATGGCTTCCTCCATTATACTGAGGGAACACAGTGACCCCGACACCCGGATAAACACTGTGCTCACATCAAATCCCTCCCACCTCCCCAACCCCGGCCTCCAGTCCGGCTGTGATCCAGAGCTGGCAACGGGCTCCTTTCAAAGGCACTGAGAAGGTGAAGAGAGGAGCAAGGGTTAGGTGCTCTGCAAGGGTTAGGTGCTCTGCAAGGGGCCAACGTCCAAAATTAAAACGGAATCCTTTTTCACAGATTTCAATATTTGAGATTTCTTGTTTTGTTTTTGTCTTTTTACATCCCATGAATTTGTCTTTTTACATCCCATGAATTTGTCTTTTTAAAGCAGCGGTGCCCGACCTTTTTACAGCGACAACAACACACACGACAAAGTGCAAAACATTTAATTTAATTATTACATATATCATGTAAATGTAATTATTCCATTTTATGTTATGCACTTTATTTATATTATTATTGCATTGTAATATATATAATATAATTAAAAAAATATTTTTTTTACAATAAATATTACCAACACAAAAAAAAGAAAAGTTTTCTTCTTTCTGTGCGGCCCCGGGACCAAATGATCCGTGGCCCGGTGCTGGTCCGGTGGTTGGGGACCCCTGTTCAATCAGAATCAGTGTGACATTCCAAAAAACTAAATGATCTGATTATCATTGCTCACTGGAGGACAACCTATGCAATGGCATCCCTGTTTTAAACGAGTTCATATCTGCGCCGTTTTTCCTTGTTACTCATTGGCTGACACCGATGCGTATGTAATATTTCATTTCAATTTCATTCGCTCTGTTGTCATACTGACTGTCATATGATACCTCCGCATGTTTTTTTATTGTCCATCTTACCTGAGGTTAAGCTTCAAAGTTTGTCCGTGACCTTTTTGTCTATTTCTATTTATTTATTTTTTTACTGGTTTGTAAAAAGAAGAGATTTCAGAGTTTGTAAAAACGAGTCAAGCGACATTAGCAAATCTGTCATTATGAAGTGAGATACAAACAGATTTGAGACGTCGGTGTCGCCCCAAAGGTTGTTGACAGTTTTTAAGTCTCATGTAACCTCTGAACCTGGTGAACCAGCAGTGTGTCGATCTTTTGTTCAATGTTGTGTTGTGTTGACCAGCATTGCTCAAACCCCACAGAAGTTCAGAAGAACATCTAGAATACTTGATATTGTATAATTGAATAATAATGTTGAAGCCATAACGCACCCAGTGTCTTGGGTTTGAATGTTCATACAGTGTCGGTATCACAATGCCTCAAAATAGTGTAGGAGCAAGCAGAAAACCAAGCATTTGTGACCATGTTGACGCCGTAAAAAGTGTCTCTTCTTCAAATCGAAGGTTTTTAACTCAACTCCCAGACGTAAAAGTTTGACTTCAGAGGTTTTCCAGCCGACACTGACAGGTGTGTAGCAGTTTAAGAAGTGTGTTGATCCAGATTTGCGTCGACACATCATGAGGCACTCTCCAGCTAACAGCCTGATGTTTCCATCTGTAAGCTAACCACCCTGATCTCCTTCCAGCTGTTAAATTCAGGTTAGTCGTCATTTAACAGCAGGATCGTCCTCCCATTGATGTCTGATAACAACAACGCGACTCCCGTCCCGAACCAAAGCACAGTGGGACTGAATGAAAGCCTATGAAACGCAGAGCCTCTATTATTTAGACTGCGTCATGTACACATTGGAAGATAATTGTCACTTCCTTCAGAGAGACCCCCCATCCACTTGTAATCACTTCAGCCTTTTACCCACAGATCTCATCTTAAACATAAGAAAGGGGCGAGCAGGGCAGCTGCTGCTTCCTCGCAGAATGAACTTGTCAAACGCTGCTTCGGCTCTCTCGCCGGCGAAACCTGTGGTGTTGCCGTCGGCCCCCGGCTAAGCCCCGGCTCGGCTCTGCAGCGGAGACGGCACTCCGTCCGCCGGCTAAAACCGCCTGCCGTGCATGCTCGCACTTGATAAACGGAGAGTAATTTGTCCAGCTGCAAGTGTGAGATGTTTTGATTCCCCAGTTGCAGTGTAAAGAAAAATGGAATGACAGAGGGAGAGGGAAACAGCAGTAATTATAAAACTAATTACCAAATGCTGATGATGCCCATAGGCTTTGCATAACTAAATTTAGACGAGGAAATTGCTTTCGGCTGCCGACGTAGCTGGCGGGCGTATCGTTCAACTCTCCCCCCCCTCCGCCCCCTCCTCTCTCTCGTCCTGCTTGCTGTCGCACACCCAATAGGAAAAAAAATAATCACCATGGAAACAATTACTCGAACACCTTTTTTTCTTCTTTTTTTTTCTCCCCCTTCTATCTTTTTTCTTTATTTTGTTGGCAAACACAAAAACATCTCCGGAAGGTGTTGTTGTCCAACAATGTGTTGTAATGACAGCGAATACGGTGGCTTGTTTCTGTTTACCCCCTGAAAGACGCTACAATTAACTAGAACACGGGGACGCTCAGAGAGAGCGAGCGAGAGTCATTCACTTATTGAATCAGGCTGTGTTTCTCTCTGCGGGTTTGCATTTGAAATTACATGTTTTTGTCTCACTGAGTGTCTACATAGATTTGTACACAGTTGAGTTATGATGCCTGATTTCCCTCCGAAGTGTTCGCAGAGGAGCATTCGGCTGTAGTTAGACCACACTTTGATCAATCCAGTCTGTTTTTATCCATAATAACTGTCGTTCCGTTCAATGACGTGACCGGGGAAGTGATCGGATTAGAGCTTTTTGATTTACTGAACGGGACGAATTTGCAGGAAAGTGTCTGGCCCGATGGAAGCGAACGTCCCTGGTCGCTTGTTGTTATATTTCCGTCGCCGTGTTGTGTCATGAGCAACCCCTGTGATGCTGCGGATCGACACAATTCTGGAAGCGGTCGAGGAGATTCCAGGAACTGAAACGGCCATTTTAGGGTCCTTTGAGCACTTGAGGGTGGTTTCCGGATGTTTTTCCAAGAAACCCTGTGGATGTTTGCAGGGATTGTAGGAGTCTTTAGGGTTCATTAAGTCATTTTCAGGGTTTAGAGGAGATTTCAGAGGATTTTCAAAAGAGTTCTATGAGTATTTAAGGGGTTTCACAGGTTGTTTAAGAGTTTTAAGGCGTTTTGGGTTTCCCCTGGGATTTAAAGGTTAGACCATTGCATCTCTGTCTCCCTCCATGTCTGTAATAAAGACATGAAAATGACCATGGGCAGGTTGTTTTCGGGTTTGATCTGTGTTGTAGGGTGTTCTGGGGGGTCTCTGAGGGCTTGGAGGTATTTAACAGAGTTTAGAGAGGAGTTTATGAGTTCACATCCCCTGGTGTTTTTCAGTGTGCTCGAGACATGTTTTTGGACCATCAGGTTTTATTCTTTTAGAGTGTTCTGGGTGTTTCTGCTGTTGATTGATTTCTTTTTTTTTTCTGGGGTTCTTTAAATGCACTCCACAATGATTATGGGGATTTCAGCGGCTTCTCGGGGTCTTTGAGGGGTTAAAGGTGTCGATTGGAGAAGTTTACAGAGCGTTCTGTTTGAAGCAAAGCCCATTCTGTTTGTTTTCCAATGTACTAAAAGGATTCCAGTGGGAGTTTTTGTTGTTTTTACAGAGTTCTGGGGGTCATCGAGGAGCGGCAGATGATGTTTAAAGGGGTTAAATGTAGTTTTAGAGGAATTCATTTCGTTCCTAGGGTATTTCAAGAGACTGTTTGTTGTTTGCAGGGAGATTAGATGTTTTTTTTAAAGAGTTCTAGGTGTCTTTGAGGGTTTGAATGGGTTAAAACAAGATTAAAGACTGTTATTTGGTTGTTTATAAGGACTTTAGGTGTCTTTTAGACAGTTCTTGGGGCCTTTTCACAGGTGGAAGTGTCATTTACATGGTTTAAGAGTCAGCAAGACTTTAAGGGGTCGTCCAAGGAAGTCTACATTAATCACACACAGGTGTTGTGTACCTGCCATTTTTCATTAGTGTTGTTCATTTAAAATTCTGGTGCCTTTTTAGGAAGTTCAAGGGCTCTTTGTAGAGTGGCAGTGGCCATTCAAGTGCATGATTAGGTTCCAAAGGCTTTGAAAGGGTTTTAGTTGTGTTGAGGTGGTTCGGGGGGGTCAGTTAGGAGTGTGGTAGATCTTTACAGTCTTACAGATTGCCAATTGAAGATAAACATTTCAAACATCCTGACCTGGAGACCCGTAAAACGTACCTTTTTTTTTTGAATGTTAGTTAGTTGTTTTGTCAATGTAACCTTCTTTCCCAGCAGTCCTGTCATTTTCTGTTTCCAGGAACTCCCACAGTCATTGGTATCACTTTGTATTAATCATAGAGAGACTCTTGTGAAGGACGTTTACCCATTAGAGCTGATGTCCTTACTAACCCAGTTATACATCTAATGTCCTTTTCTAATCTGTTTATCCGGCTTTCCCTCCATACCAGACAAATGGGACATTATTGGCTTATGTACTGTACACTGTAAGGCCCTCAGCAGTCAATCATCCACTCTAATATTCAGAAATGCAAGCTTTGACACTGAATTAAAACCGACATGAAAAGCATGTGTTGAACAAAGTAAAGTATTTCCAATCAGGTGTAATTGGCTTGTCGGAGCCAGCGGTGATATATGTTGGTAATTAGTTAAGCGGCCTGAGTTTGTCTCAAAGGGTGTTTTTTATTTTTTAATTATTTTTTTTTTCCTCCACCTCCTCCTCCTACTGCTGATCGTGAATCAAAATGTCAGAATAAACTGGGGAATAAGGAGCTTTTTAAAGAGCTGCAACACCGATTGCCAATACACATGATTGGACAGGACGGGAGTTGAGGGAATACGCAGGGATGTGGAGTTTTACCCATCAAATTCTCTTGGTATCTAGAGTATACCCACCAATAAATACAGATATATAGTTACCATGGAAACTGTGTATGTGCCGATAGTGGGAGGGGGGGTCACACCACTTAGCGGGGCTAGATAAAACCCTCTGTAAATGCCTCAGATTGCGATTCTTTTTATGTTTTAACTAAAGTTGAAGGACTTAATAATTCATTTACTTCACATGTGAAGCAACCAGAAAATGCTTAATGTGGAATCCAAATGTGTTGACAGACTTTGGAGTAATGAATTGTCCAGAATTGTTGTGCGGAGGAGAATTAAGTAAATTAACTACAAATAATCAATCTGCAATTTTTCATTAATTTGGGAGTCGTCTACTGTTGCAAGGCGAATTTCTCTTGGCTGGATTAATTGTACTGGCCAAAAGAGTTGATTCTAATTAGGATTGTGGTGTTTTAGGTACGAACATAATGAATATTCTCTGAGTCCAAACAAGATCGAGCAAGTATGTGAAAAGTGTGGAATTAGAAGGTGGCCGGCATGATCACAGCTCTTTATGCGGATTACAGGAAAAGCTATTTCTAGTTTCAGTTTAATATGGAAAAATAAAGTCTGGCTCCATGTTGTTGACCCCTTTTAAAAATATGTAATCTAATGGTAATTCTATATTTTTTTTATTTGGTCTTTCACTGTGCTTGGTGGCATGAAAATGCATGGTTGAAGTTGAGTGAATATTACTGAGCGATTTGGTGTGAGGTGTTTTGTGACTGGGATGTTGGTTGGGGGCTGCCATGCTTGTAACGGTACGACCAGTACACGCGGAGAGAGAGACTCAACAGCACGACTCAGAGACAGAACGATGATGATGATGATGATGATGATGATGATACTGGTACACAGCAGGACATACAGAACATGCAGGGAAAATCCAAGGGCAGAGTCGGGTCACAGAAACAGGATTGAGGAAACCGGGGGAATCAGAAACTTAAGAAACTAGGGAAACTGGATCAACGCTGGACCTCTCGACATAAATGAACAAAGACGAACTGGCAACCAGAGACAAACAACACACAGACTATATACACCAGGAAGTGGGAGGGGACAACGAGACACAGGTGGAGACACTAACGAACAGAGTGGAGAGAGCTGGGGACAGGAAGTAGAAACAACAGACACGAGAGGAAACATGCAGTTAACAAAATAAAACAGGAAGTACAAACACAAAACATCTAACGAACGGGACGGGACCTGATAATGCTCTGAATTTGTAAAGAGATATTTCCTATGAAGGTTTACTTGAGACATCTCTGATGATATTACCACACAACCTCACTGTAATAGCTTGACACAATCACTAAGTTTAAAGGATAAGTCATTTTCCTGATTGTCAACAAATGCAGGCTGTTCTGCACCCGTTGTAATCAATTTGTATCTAACCCACGTAATCACGAGCCAGGACAGGTAATGTAGTTTAAGGAATAGCACAAAATCGCAAGACTTTACCCAGGAGACCACTGTGTCATGTGTAAAACCAGAAGTCAACGTTGACTTATTTTACACCACTTCAGTACATATTTTGACCCAAACTATATAGTCGGGAGGTGTTTTTAAATATGTCTTCAGGAAGAAGTAATGGGCTTGATCTGTGGCAGCTTTAAGTTAAAGAAATAGGCGACATCATTTTCTGCAATAACTCTGACAAACGTTTTGGTGCTTTGACGTTAAAAGACAAAATGCTCCACGCATACAGTACACCATTATTATAGTAAGAGAGAGAGAAATCAGAAGAGAGAGAAATCAGAAAAACAGAGAGAGAAATCAGAAAAACAGAGAGATAAATCAGAAAAAGAGAGAGAGAGAGAGAAATCATAAATCAGAAAAAGAGAGAGATAAATAAGAAAAAGAGAGAGAGAGAGAAAACATAAATCAGGAAAGAGAGAGAGAAATCAGAAAGAGAGAGAGAGAGAGAAATCAGAAATCAGGAGAGAGAGAGAGAAATCAGAAAGAGAGAGAGAAATCAGAAATCAGGAGAAAGATAAATCAGAAAGAGAGAGAGAGAGAGAGAAATCAGAAATCAGAAAGAGAGAGAGAGAAATCAGAAAGAGAGTGAGAGAGAGAGAGAGAAATCAGAAAGAGAGAGAGAGAGAGATCAGAAAAAGAGAGAGAATTAGATAAACTGGAGATGGAGAGAGAGG
>CALSBV010007773.1:146953-166273 GCA_943590825.1 Bovichtus diacanthus | reverse complement strand
CACACACACACACACACACACACACACACACACACACACACACACACACACACACACCTCGTGCATTCTCTCCATAACGGAAAGCTTGATGCACCAAACTCCATCGAAAATTATGTTGATTTAGTGTTTTCTTTTCTTTTTCCATTTTAATTTTTGTTACTTCCATCCCCCATAATACTTATACAAATATAACTAAAACACACACACACACACGGTGAGTCCCGTGTGTGAAGTTCTGGATACATGTCGACAAAGATGTACACTTCCTGCCTGACTGACTGCACCTTCAATATTGACATTTATTTATTAAGATTAAAAAAAGGTAAGAATTATCTTTGCAATTTAAATTAACTTCTGTTTAGGACCTCGGGTTTATGGGAGTCACTTGTTGCTATAGTAACATGGCTGCCAGTGAAAGTGTACAGTGAAATGCACGCACACACACGCACACACACACACGAGCACACAAAACCTGTTTGAGAAATAATACATTGATAAATATTTACAATACAAATTCATTTGACCTCTCCTCTTGTCACACACACGAACTGAACAAACATGAGGTCACACTCACACACACACAAACACACACTAAAGATGACTCATGCCATGCAACGAGTTATTATTATACAAGATGATTAAAAGATCCTCTGAGGTTATTATATGAGGAACTAACATATGAAAGTAAAAGTCCTTTTGTTCTGCAGTAAAATGTCTCCTGTGACTGATACAGTAATATAATCAGACCCATCTGTGACCGGAGAGATTTTTAGTTTAT
This sequence comes from Bovichtus diacanthus, assembly GCA_943590825.1. NCBI lineage: Eukaryota > Metazoa > Chordata > Actinopteri > Perciformes > Bovichtidae > Bovichtus > Bovichtus diacanthus. Next base: position 165,495 of record CALSBV010007773.1, on the reverse strand, counting down.
TTTTAATTTTTTTAGTAGTAAAGTTTGACTTTATGAACCTTTAAAGTCCGTCAGCGAGGTTTATGCAAGAATGACCTTTTCTAACGCGTTGATTCTGGACCTACTTTTCCCTAATAATGCTACACTGTGAACAAGCTCGCTAACGTTAGCCGCTAGCAGCCGGTGAACGGAGGTTACACAGAGTTGCACTGTGGTGCGTTCAGGCTCTATATAGTAAAAATTAGTATTGGCTGAAGGTCATTTATAACGTTATCGTGACGTGTTCAAATGTAGTTTTATAAAACGTAGTTTTTGGTGAGAAACTTGAATAAATGCAGTTTTTGAAGGAGATGTTTTCACAGCAATATAAAATAGATATTAGATGAATTATCAGCTGTTTAACTTCCTGACAAAAAACAATATGCAAACGGTAATAAAAGGAGTTTATGTTGGAGTACATGGGATTTATTGTTTCTTTTTTTACCGCGCTATCGAGTTGGCATCGAGCATCGAGGGGAACTTCACTAAAATTGGTGTCGAGCATCGAGGAATTCCACTAAAATTGGTGTCGACTACGTCCACAGAGGCTCTGTTTGACACAAACCCGTCCAGGAACGACGACACCGAGATGATTGGGTCACAAAGGTACAGCTCACAGAGCTGCCACGTGCAGAAGTTTCCAGGTGACTCAGCCGTCGGCCTACAGGTGTGTCCCGCACACAGGCGAACCACCTCAATTACCAGAGAACAAAGAGCTGCAGGTGGACGCGGCGTCGTCCCGGTGATCACCTCAATGTGAAGTTAACTGGGACTGAAAACACTGACATCACCACTATCAGGTAACTGCTCACTGCTGCTTTTCCAAAAATGCAGCATCTGTCGTTTTATTTCTGAAGTTTCTCCAGTGACTCGGCGGAAAAACAGCCTCTGGCATTTTAATATGAAACTAATATGAAAGTTTTGTATAAGTGCTGGTTTGTGAAGGAAAGAGGACGGACGAGGTCCTCGCGTCTAATCCACTGAGGTTGAGTTCAGATAGTTTCCAGCCTGAGACGCCACGTCGGACTATTTACTGCCAATAAAGTTTTAGTTTCTGCAGGTGACGCTCCAAAATACCTTTAAATTGTGAGAGACTCTGAACATTTTTAATGAAAATTATTTTATTTATTCAATTTGCGTCATAATTAATATAATTCTTCCTATTTTCTTAACTAATTCTATCATTTTTATCATTAATAGTATTTTGTTTACTTGTATATTTTATCATCTTCTGTCTTTTTAATGTCTAATTTTATTGCCCTTTGAGCTCCATCTCTTCTGCTTTATATTGCAGGTTTTATTTTATTTTCCTATAAAATTTGTGCATACGTATATATTTGCAAAAATATAATAGTAAACAATAATGATGAGACAGGTCTATGATGTAAAAACAAAATTACTTATTTGTTTTTTGTATTATTCTCAATATAAAAAAAAACATTAGTGTCAAAAGAGAAAACGGCTCTATAAATAAAGTTTATTATTATAATTATTATTATTATTATTTCTTCCATGTCCATATATAACTTACTGTGTGGAAGTCTGGAGAAGTGCATATAAAATAAATACTTTAAAACAAACAAACTCACTGTTAATTCAATTTAGGAAACTGTGGTGAGGAATTAAAAACATTAAAAAAAAAAGGATTTAAAAAATAATTTATTGAACAAATATAAAAGTTCAGAAAGCCACTTTGGCATTAATGTGATATTTATGTATTTTTTCTCTTCTTTAAAAAGAACGTCATTAAAATAGCTTCTGGTACCAAATCATATTGTAAATCAAAGTTTTTTAGTAATCGAATTTTAGGTGAAAATATTTGATAAATTCCTACTTTGTTGGCGTAAATTTGTTCTGAAATTTGGTGAATAATTAAATGTGCACAATTATATCCAAAATATTTTTAATTCTCTTTGAGCTCCAGATATTCAACTGATTGATATTGATCCAATTGATATTCAACATTTTTTATTAATGTTCCATGAGTTTTATGTGCCATTTGCTATAATATTGTGCTTTTTAAAAATGGATAAAAATAAGTTGTAAGGCTTTAATTGTAACTTTCTATATTTATGTTGTATGTCCTTCTGTGTCTCTTTGGGAATAATATAAACCAGTTTTATTTTTCTGATTATTAAAACAAACTGAGGCAGGAAAGAGTTTACAGGTTGATATATATTTAGATTTAAACTGTGAGTATTATTATAACATATTTCACACCGTGTCAGAAACGTCTGATCAACACCCGACAGTTTTCTCTGACGATCGGGGGGGAAGCTGCTCCAGACAGACACTCGTGAGTCACGCCGGCTGTAAATATTTCTTTGGTCTCTCTGGTGGTTTCTCCAGGTTTACAGGCTCCTTGTTGCTCAGCAGTCTGACAGATTAGCTCCCACACTTTCTCCAGCAGTGACACATCTCCTCGCGCCTCAGTTTGAGGATTACAGCAGCCGGTGAGCAGACTGAAAGTACGAACTTCTGTAAACCGAAATACGGAAAATGACTGGAAACGGCACACGAGTCCAGAAAACCTCCTGAAACTATTCAGAGACGACAGAAAAATGACCCAGGAAATATCAGAGAAACGGCCTGAACATATTCATGAACACAACCTGGAAATTATCCAGAAAATACTTTAATATCTTACTAAAATATTCCAGAAAAAGGTCTAAGAAACCAGTGAAAAACTACAAATGCAAATTTAGGATTTGGAAAATTAACATTTGAGTTTTCAGGATAATTTCTAGTTTTAAGGCTGTACTTGTGAACGCTAACATCAGCATGCTAACATGCTCACAATGACAAGAATCTACCCAGAACCAATACATATTCAAGAACCCATCCAAAAATCTACACAATAATTATCCAACAAACCTTCCAAGTTTACCCAGAAATTACCAATAAATATCCAAGAAATCATCCAATAATCTACCAAAACATGACCAATAATTATCCAACAAACCTTCCAAGAATCTACCAACACATTACCAATAAATACCCAAGAAACCATCCAAGAATTAAGCCGCATACACCCAATAGATATCCAAGAAACCAACAAGGAACCTACCCATAACATACCTATAAATATCCAAGAAACCGTATAACAGTTTACCCAGAAATTACCAATAAATATCCAAGAAATCATCCAATAATCTACCCAGAACTGACCAATAAATATCCAAGAAATCATCCAATAATCTACCCAGAAATTACCAATAAATATACAAGAAACCATCCAATAAATCTACCCAAAAATTAGCAATAAGTATACAACAAATCATCCAATAATCTACCCAAAACTGACCAATAAATATGCAAGAAACCATATAAGAATTAACCCACATACACCCAATAAATATCCAAGAAACCATATAAGAATCTGCCAAAAAATAACTAATAATTATCTCAGAAACGATCCATGAATCAACCCAATAGCTAGCTCAGAAACTATGTACAAACTATTTCCAGAAACTCTCCAGAATCACAGACGGAGCACAAACACAGAGTCCCCCTGGAAACCCAAATAAAAGTCCCTGAGGGGGAGAAGGCCCCCCTTTTATTTACCAGACAAACAACAGTAAACACGTGTGTGTGTGTGTGTGTGTGTTGTGATGGTGATTCGGGGGTGAAGCGAAGACCCCCCACATTGAACAGAACTGCTTTTTAAACAACATTAGCATGAAAAACATCGGTTTTGGCTGAGTTTTTGGGCTGTCTAAAAGTAGAGAAATCCCCCTTTAAATGTCTTTGAGCGACCGATGGCTCCTTTCTTCCACAACAGCAAGAGAGAGATTAAGTTTACTGCTCTGTTTTACAGTCTCGCTGAGCATCGCTCGTCTCCAGGGGTTACCATGGCGATAGGAAGCGAGAGACGGACAAACAGCGTCCTGTATCTAAAATGTCATCCGGCCGTATCTTCACCGGAGCTCCAGGCGGGTCAGGGGGTCAGGCGGAACACTCAACCCGCTGAGGGAGCACCGCGGCCTGGCCACAGTCTGCTGGGAGGCCTGGGGGGGGGACCAGCAGGACACATACATACACGCACGCACACACACACACACAAGCATGCACGCACACACTCTGTTCTCGTGCATTCTCTCCATAAAAGAAAGAATAATGCACCAAACTCCATTGAAAATTCTGTCGATTTAGTGTTTTTTTTTTCTTTTTAGCAAATGAATTAAACCTATAAAAATGAGGTCAGGTGTTGTTTTGAAATAGCAACATGTGCTAGTAAATTCAGCTAAACAAAGTCACCAAATAATAATTACGGAGGGGTGGAAGTCTTTAATAATTTGACAATTTATCACTCTATTTTTCCATTCACATACGCTTCATCATTTGCATTTTACAATTAGATCTAGTTTAGTCGTCTGAAACTTCAACTTTCGGAAAAGAATAGTCGACTTTTCTTCAAATTTTTCATGCAAAAATGCCGGCAAATGCTGTTTTTAATTATTTTGATTTCTTATTCCGTTATATTAAAGTGAATATCTTTGAGTTGTTGTGACAAAACAAGACATTACAGGTAATGAGGAAGTTATGTGTCACTGAGAGACAAGTTTGTTGAAATGATTTACTTGTTCCTCTTCCAGGTTTGAGCTTCTACTTAAATACTGAGTTTTTGCTACAAAAGCTGACATTTTAGTCAAAATAAAAGCAGCTTGGTGGATTTCACTGTTGCTGAATTCACCGGGAGAATCTGATTTCAATAAAGGGTTAAAGGTCACGTAGCACAAAGTGTATGACCGTGTGCCAGTAAACCGCACAAGATTAAATTAATAGATTTATGAATGGAGTCTGGTGGAGACAATATCTCGCTTGCAAACGGGCAAAGAAAGAAGAAATGCTTGGGCTTAATATTAAGAGAGGACACTTTGTAGACAAAAAAAAGTTGCAGGTTTAAAGTTTAAAGTTAAAGTTAGGACCATATTATATGTTCTTCCTGTGACCGAAATGCAGGCAAGTTTCTTGTGTTGGTAGTTTCAGTTTAATGTTGACACGTCACACGAGTTTAAACACCCTGAGGCCTGTAAAGTCTGCGTGCACTTAATCATAAATGGGAAAAAGGTTAAATACAATACTCGAGATAACAAATGCAACATTTTTCTTGCTTCTCTGTTCATTGTAAACTGAAATTGGGTTGTTTTTTGACTGCCAATCAGACATAAAGCAGTTTAATTTGGGCTCTAACCTGTAATGTGCATGCATTATTATTATTATTTATGTATTTTTTTGTTTTAATTTATCAGAAAATGTAACAAAGAGCCGTCACAGTGAAGCTATAAGTCACTGGAGACTTCATAGAAGAGAATTATAGAGGCACTACAGTGGAAAAATACTATGAATCACCACAAAAACTCCCTATAACCAAGAATAATATAACATTGCTATATAATACTTGAGATTAAGACACGTAACATGTATTCTTTCTTCTGCAGAATGGGTTGTTTCTGTCAATCTCTCTACTGAAATCTATCTAATAAAAGTACAAAAAAACATCTTTAAAACAAGAATATCACAGAAGATAAAACACTTGACTCAGTAAGCACGACACATTTGATGATAATTTCATTATTTTAGTAATTTTCTAAGCAAAAATGGCAACAAAAGAAAATCCCAGGTTCCAGCTTCTTAACTCATCTTAATATCTTTGTTTTTTTATACTCTTACATAATAGTAAACTGTATATGTGGGTGCTGGGGAATTACAACAGGCATTTTTCACTATCAATTAACAATAATTAATTGGTTAATCGAGAAAATAATCAGTATTTTAGGCAATAATGAGAATAATCAATGCATTATAGTAACCCTGCAGTGGAAAAAGACACCACAGGATAAAATAATCACGATATGGTAGAAATATCATAGCAATATAAAAAAAAGTGTTTAAGAAGATGCACAAATACTGCAGATAATAACTCAATGTTGAGTCTAGAAACATTATCAAATGATCTTAAAGTGTCATCAGATGAATAAAAACTCACTATAATGAACCACAGATGCATTAAATACCCTTTAAAAACACATATAATAGGAATATTCCAGAAGATTTAACACTTTAGAGTCAGATTAAGTACAACATACACGCTGCCGAAATATTCTAGAGATTAGACACCACAATGTGAAGCAATATAAAAACATTATAGAAGCTGGTTTTGAGGCTCGTTGTAGAAACTGTGAATATTTGAGTGAAGTCTGGTTGGCGTGAAGAGTCACCGTGTTTAACAGCTTGTTAGCGTGCAGAGTTAATTCCCACCAAGCACCAACGTGAACTGACTGTCACGCTGAAATCAACAAGGCTAAAAAAGAAAAGAGTGTACGGTGTTCCCGTCTGAACTTACCGGGGCGAACAGCTCCAGGGGCGAGGACTCTCCTGCGCCAAACCTCCGTCCGAAAACGTCCAAATTTAGAGGCAAACAAGATTTACTGATCCCGTTTGACTCCTTTTGGCATCCACAGGCAGCGCGCGCTATGCAGCCGACCGACACACTGACACCGGCTCTAAGCGCGTGCGAGTGCGTCCGTGCTTGCATGAGAGAGACAGAAAGAGAGGTGGGGACCAAAGGCGGCCTGCGCATGCGTGATCACTCAGGTGGAAGGGAAAACGCTTTCTCCCCTACACGCCCACCTGCTCGGAGACATGAAAACACACACACACGCACACACACATAGGATTTGACATTAATGTGTGTGTGCGGCCCAGATAAACTCTACCGACCCCGCCCTTGGCAAAATAACCAGTCACTCTCTCTCACACTCACACACACACACACACACACACACACACAACACGACATTTCCCCTGTCAGTGTTTCACTTTATTTTACTTTATATATAATGTTTTTGGTTTTATAATACTAGTGCAGTAAAAAGTAAAATATTTACCTCAGTGGTTAAGTGGAGGATATAGTTGCAGTAAATGTAAATATTACCTCAAAATTACAACCCACAATACTTTTGATTTGTTTTGATCTTCTGTAATAAAAAGTTAGACAGTCCAGCCAAAAAGTTAGTCATTAGTTTTCACTACAATTAGGTCCAAAGATGAACCACTTAAAAAAAAGGCGCGCGCGCGCGCGCACACACACACACACACTCACACACACACAGGTTGTGTTGCTTGGTGAATAATTGCCCCTCTTTCAAGCAACACAACCACAAACACACCAGCGTCCTATTATAAAAACACTCAATTTAACGAGAGAAATCCCACTGCATACTGTGGTGAGTGTAGTGCATTTAGACCTGGAAAAACACGACAATTTCTGATGTTTTTATGTTTTGTCTTCATGTTTTTCATAAGAAAATACATTTTATTACACATAAAAGTCCAGCATTTAAAATGTTACTTCAGTAAAAGTCTGTAGGTATAATCCGGAAAATGTAGTATTAAAGAATTAAAAGTGTAAAAACATCCCAGGCTGTGACTGTTACACTATTATATGTGATATAATTAGATTATTATTACTCGTGCATTAATGTAAACGCAGGATTTCAGTTGTTGAGCTGGAGCTCATTTTGAACTATTAACTAATGATTATTTTTAATTTGGATTAATCCGATTATTCTTTTCTAAATTAATTGTTTGTTTTTATTACCTTAGATAATTATTACACGTGTTGATTTCCAGAAGAATTTCCTCAGACTCAAGTAAATACTCACGTTATCCTGTCTCCATTAAACTAATAACTACAAAGAAAATCACAAATTAATTATTTTTTTGCTCCTCCCTTATTATAACCCATGTATTATTTATTTTCTAAATGTATGCATCTTATTATAATTATTTTATTTTTACCTCTCTTACACACGTGTGCCATATTTAACAGATTCCCCCATAAAACATGCAGCAATTACACAAATTTGAGTCATAGAAACTGCAAGATGATAATACTAGACTACTAAAAAACAATAATAATAATAAAAATAATATAATAATAGACTACTAAAAAACTAATCTTTAACTACTTCTGTTTTTCTGTCAAACGTTTAACCATAACATTAAAATACTTAAAGTATTTTAAGATTACTGCAAGAGAAAAAACGTTTGTGGAAAGTACCTGAAATCTGAAGACCAGGAAGAAGATTTACCACTCGCATGAAACTAAAGCAGAGTTAATAATCTCAGTTTAACATAGTAAATTGGTTTTGTTTGGACTTTAACAGTCTCATAAAGCAGAAGCATTAATATTTCTTTCAATTGATTTATTTGGCAGTTACATACAAACATTTGCAACAAAATTAAAACAATTTGACATCATTTGTGTTCATTTTGGTCCTTTTTTAAGTCAAATAAAAAGGAAAATACTTGTTTATTTTTGGTCTGAAGCTTCTGGGAGGATTTCTTCAAATGTTTGTTACGAGCATGAGATCAGTGTGTTGGAGGAAAGTCAACAAACACTGAATCTGATGCTGAAAAAACCCTAAACATTTATTTTCTTGCTGGAAAACCCCAAACTTTTCCTCAACATGTAACTGCAGCTTGGAAACGGAAGACTTACAGTATGTTAGAAAAAACTTTCTATCGTCTAAAAATCCTCTAAACTATTGTATAGCGTACAACCAAACCCTGTTGTGTTTTTTCACGATTTAACAACACTGTAAATTGAAGCCGTTTTTCTTTAGCAAATTGAGTGGAATTTCCCTTTAAAGCGTTCAGGTGGGACAGTTGTTTTTTTAGACGACGAGGAAGCAAAGTCATTAGCAGTTTACATATCACTTTTTAAGGCAAGGTTTTTGGACATTATTGCACAGCCATTGCATAGTTGTTGTTGTCATCAGGACTGAGGTACAGAGACACAAACAAAAAAACAACATTCGGACATTAACAAAACAGTCTGAAAGGAGTAAATTCACTTCATCATTCAGTATCGCAGGAAACATTTAGGGCAGATCATGCTTCTGATAGTGTGCAAAGAGTGCGAGGACATTCAGGAGGTGGACAAAATAACAGCACCATTTAAGTCAACAAATTCAAGATGTTTCTGTTATTTTGTCGGGATGAACATTAGAGCAACGTTTTGGTCTCAATCAAAAGAAAAAAAACACACAAAAGATAGCAAATGTATTCAGGATTTGCATCTAAACTGACTATAACTCTCTCAAACCTTTTACAACGTATTTCAGATCTAACATTCAACACAATTGCATAGTGTAAAAGGAATATGTTGGCTTTAAACTTGAATAACGGCGACTGATTTGGCTGCTGATGGAGGATGTCGGAAACCTTTCCTCACCAATAAACAAGAAAAAATGGACGACAATGGACAACCTTCTTGAGTTGTGGAAAATTAACAGACTAGACTGGCCACTTAACAGATAAAACTGTTGAAATGAACATTAGCCGTCTGTAGAGTGGAGTGTAACTGGAGTACGTTAAGAAGTACCAACCACTGCGGGTGGAGTTTATCAGAATGTTTAGGAAGTTGTGGTTGAGGTTTAAACTTAATAAAAAGGACAGACTTGTCAGACAGACAACAAATAAACACCAACATTTTGGTTACTGCCTGAAAGATTGGCCAAAACCAACCTTTCTTCACCAACCAATAAGACAACATCATCGACATACTGCATCATTATTTTGGCTTGTTGCAAATTATTGGTCTCTACAAGTTGTAAACCGGAGCAGGAAATAAACACAAAAACTTTGGTTACTGATGAAATGTTGCCTGAAACATTGGCTTCTTCAGCAACGAATAAGACAACATCGTCGACATACTGTGAGATTCCGCAAACTATTGGTCTCTGCACGTTGTTGAGCTTTTGTCGAGTAAAGCAGAGGAGAAAATTATCTGCAGCAAACCACACAAGTGCTGCTGAAACTAAAACTGTGGCAGGTAAGTTACGTTGACAGGTGGCCGTCCACATTTTCAAAGTAATAAACATCAAAACTTTGGTTTCTGATGATATGTGGCCTGAAAGATTGGCTTCAACCAACCTTTCTTCACCAACGAATAAGACCACATCGTCGACATACTGGAACATTATTTGGGCTTGTTGCAAATTATTGGTCTCTACACGCTGCTGAACTTCCTGTCGAGTAAACCAGGAGCAGGAAATGGAAATTCAGCCAACCACACAAGTGCTGATAAAACTAAATCTTTGTCTGGTATATGGACTCAATGTGGAGTTGGGTTCAACAGCGTTTTATCAATTCGAATCCGCTTCTGAATCCCTATCAAATCATTTTTGGGTTCAGCTTTCAATATTTGTAGCAAAGGTTTAAAGTTACTAAAATATTAAATACTAAATAAGTACTTTCTTTTGGCTTCGAGAAGGCACAGATTCTACAGCACAACTCTAAAGGCCAATTCATACTTTCCGAGTCTGCGTGTCCGCTTTGGTTCTTGTGACGCAAATGTAGTTATCTGCCATGTCTGCGAGGACCGTCCGCGTGCAGCCCAAAATGTGCGGCTGCGTGGACTGTACGCTTAGCAAGCGCGCCAACAGTGCACGGTCCGGTTTCTTTCTTTGTTTGCCGATAAGAAGAAGAAGATAACAAACTGAATGCTTGTTTTGAAGAGAGGCCGTTACAAACATGAATATAATTCATCTTTAAAGGGAATACAAACAGCCGAATGGCGTTGAAATCCGGACCCTCAAATGTACTTCGGCAGTCCGCGGATGCAGAGTATGTACGAGCTTTAAGATTTGCGCTTCTTTTACGTCACAAAATAATCTTTTGCCAACAACAAACACAAACTTGCTGGGAGCACGTTCACCAGAAAACAGCCGAGTTTCATTTTGCACCAACGTTAACGTTTATTAGCTGAATATGATCCTGGAAGCCAACCTGGTGCAGAGTTGTGGATCATACCAGCCCCTGTGGAAGAGAGAAGCTGTTTTCCAGCAGTGGTGGTGAGGCACTTTTAGTCACTGCGAGTTTCTGACTGCAGTGGATTTCTAAAGTTCAAAGGAAGGCTTAGTGCCTCACAGAGGATTATGGATTTACTCCCCAACACACTGAGACAGAGGAAATACAACCAGAAAGGGTGTATATGTGTTCGTCTCTGTTAAACAGGTCACAAGTACTGAACGTCTGAGAATGTAAGTATAGTATGGATTGAGACCCTAAATATAATGTCAAGAGTTAATGAAAATAATGAACATTATGGAGGGTTTTCATGCTTTTCCACAACATTTTAAGACCAGGAAAGTGACGAAATTCCACTTTTTCTAAGCCTTCCCAGACCTCCGGGAGCCAATTCAACATCCAAACTAATTAATTTCCCTCTAAACTGTTGAACTGCCCATTTCTGTAGCGAGCACTCTGGTATAAATAAACCACCTCCCCACCTAACTATCCCCAAATTCACATCCACTGGAGCATTTCTAGTCTATTATTCTCAAAACATCCGTACACCTGCCACAAGACCAATTTTGGTTGTTGTTGTGTCAACTTTCCTCCAGCCAGGACGGGGCGTCCACGCCGGGGTGGTTGAGGTGGTCGCCGGCCTGCCGGATGTTTTGCTCCAGGAAGCTGTGACACGATAAATTGTGAGCAGCGACGGCGCTGTGCAGCAGCCACAGCTGGTTGTGAAGGACTTTGACCTGCAGAGAACACGGAGGATTTGTCAAGAACAAACTTTATTTTGTATTAATATCAAGAATCAACCACATCCTGTCATGTACAACAGCTGATTGTTTAAGTCATTTTTTAAAGCCAAAATGTCAAATATTCTCTGGTTCCAGCTTCTCAAATGTGATGATTTGCTGTTTTTTTCTGTTTAAAAAACACAAAAGACTTTACACTGTCTCATATGGAAAAAATTATCAAATGTTTGTTTTTTTAAAGTAAATATTGACAGAAACGACTGTGTACCCTCGACCAATATACAGACACATTATTGACTATACGACGCCGCTCCCTCCCTCTCACCTTGTTCTCCTCCAGCAGCTTCACTTTGACGGACAGGTCGTCTCTGATCTTCTGGTACCTCTCCCTCTGGCTCTGGAAGTCCTTCTGGGCCAGCTCCAGTTTGGGCAGGGTGACGGCGTCCCGGGGTCCCAGGTTCAGCTCCTCCAGGTCCACTCGGTACGCGTCGTACTGGATCCTGGAAGAGGGAGAAGTTTACATGGTCATCTACGGCAGACGTCTTTTGAGGGGCATCAAAACTGAAATTAACACTCAATCAGTGTTAATTTCAATAACGAAATCTATGACGAAACATGTTCCGTCAACGACGCCATTAAACAATAACTGTGAATATATATCAACGTGTAATATTGTTGAAAAAGACACTAAAAAAATGCTGTTTTCTTTGTCTAAAATGAGACTAAAATGCACAAAATGAACACGACATTTAACTGCACAGCTGATATGATTCTTGCAGCCCAGTAGTATTTGTTCAGTTTCTCTTTACTGGGCAGGTAACAAGTGATTTCTCCCTCTATTACGATTTCCTACATTTCCCAGAATGCCTTGCAATGTCATCCCTCATGCTGCGTTCATGTCATATCGGATGAATCAGGGAAATGGGAAAAATTCCCATGTTTATGTCTCCTTCAATGTAGCTTGTGGTTTCACTACATTTCCCAGAATGCCCTCCTGCGCAGTCCCCGACCTGCCGTTATTATCCTCTTCTTCCCACACACCTGGCGGTCTCGTACTGCTTGGCGTTGATCATGGTGTCCCCGATGGTTTTGTTGACCAGCGTGTTCATGTCGGACGTGAAGGTGTTAATGGCGCCCGCCAGCGTCTCGCCGCTCTTTGACAGAAACTTCTGAGCCTCTGCATTCACACCAAACTCCACCTGAAAGAGTGAGCGACAACAACTGACTCCCATCATGGCCGCCTCAAGATTACTGCCGGATTAAAAAAAAAAAACTTTATAAAAAATAGTTAAACAAACATCTTTATCTTCACACGTTTACTTTCAGCTTGTCCAGTCGCGAGCGGCGGGAACAGACTCACATGCAGTGTTGGTGTTTTGAGGCTGAGCTCAGTGAAGGCGTCCCCCAGGGTCTTCTGGGTAACGGTGAACTGAGCGAGCTGATTGGCCAGCGTCTGGGCCAGCTTGGTCACGTTGTCGTAGCGCTGCCGGTCGTCTTTGAGCAGCTCCAGGCGAGGCTCCAGGTCCAGGTCCACCGTGCGCGAGCCGCGCCCCAGCTTCTCCGACAGAGCCTGCCGGGTGCACTGCGGGGAGGCGGCGGCGCTGCAGATCAGCCTGATATTCACAGACTATGTTTTACACTTGCTCCCTCCTCTCACCTTGTAGGTGGTGACGCTCCACTTGCGGACCCTCTCCAGCTTCTCACTGGCCGGGTTCTTGTTGTTTCCTTGCACTACCACGGGTCCTGGTTTCTGGGGGGTCACTGGAGGGTCTGGAGGCGGGGTCAAAGGTCAGAAGAGAGTTCAAACTCAAATAAAATCCCAATAGAGAGTCTCTTAATTCATTTAATGAGTTTAACATTGGTTTGTTCTAATATTTTTAACTTTTTTTTATTTTTTATAATAGCGCTCTGTAGTGGTAATAATTAAGGTATTAATTTTATTTTATTTTATTTTATTTAATCCTGTGTCAAATGTCCTTGTTTCAGTGAAGCTGTTTTTTTAGTTGACTAAAAGTATGAGCATTTTATTCTTATTTTAAAAAGAAATTATAACTATTTGTATAGTTTTAGTCAATGAAAACTCTTTATTTTATCAGGATATTTTGGTCTTTTTACCGTTTCTTTAATTTAGAGATTATCAGACAAAGAAACAAATAAAAATAGTTAAAGTAAAAAAAAGAAATAATAATTTCTAACGTGGTCCCAAGACAAAGAAAACACAACCACGCGCAAGACGTTCAACATAAAAATAATAAAAATTAAATTAATACAATTTAAGAAAAATACAAAATAATCCCACAACAAAGAAACAAGGAGAGTTAAATTAATTATTATTATTAGTTATCTAATACAAACTTCACAGACTGTATAAGCAGTATTAAAACTACGTGAACAAAGTGAAAGTTTGCTTCGTGTTCAGTCTCTTTACCGTCCACGTTGACCTCCGGCGTGGCCTCAGCTGGACAGGAAGTGACACAGTTGTCGCCGTGGTTGCAGTAACTGTTTGCGTCCTGTAGGAAAAAAAAGGTGAGGTGAGAATACGACGAGTGGATGTCCGGGCCTACGAATGGAAACCAGAACTTCTCCCGTAGCTTCGTACGCAGATATGTTTCTAGAGATTACGGGTTTCTGTGCTCGACGGCGTCCGGGACAGCTGGGATTCTTTGGGCGGCCATTTTGAACAGAGCAGCTCGTGACTGCAGGGTTTTGGTTCAAATCCCCAAAACGTGCAGGATCAACAATGGAGAAAAAAGGGAAATATTCTGCTTCCACATTATATTCTGGCTGGGACCAGATCCAATGGGATTTAAATGGGAAGAAATTTAGCAAATTATTATTATTATTATTTTTTTTTTTTAAAGTGACTCCCGACAAATTTTGTGAATTAATCCAACCATCAGGGAAAAAGCAAGAAGAAAGAAAGAAAGAAATATATTTAAATATATTATATTGTGATTCATTCCCATGCATGCTGCTCAGAGTAATCACAGTTTGCTCTCCACAGTAGTTAATATAATATATTATAATATATTACACACACACACACACACACACACACCTTTACATCCCTGTAAATAGATACTGGCTCATAAGTAGTTTTGTTATAAATAAATATAGTTTTAGATAATAAATAGTTGACCTACATACACATTATAGAATAATAGAATTTTTTTATTCTTCTCTGATATGTTTAAAAAAGTTTGTTTGTGCTGTTAATTATAGTTAAAATCTTATTTTGGCAGGTGAGACTTTAAATTTTTTTTTAAATCCGATAAATAAAAATAGCGCAGGTGGACGCAGCTCCACTTCAGATGCACCGGTCTGATACGGATCAAGTGCAAACTTCTGGACCTGTGCAGCCCTCCACATTAGCGCTGATCGCTCTATAAAAAGGAGCTTAACTTGTTTACTTCCTGTTGCTGAATTAAAGGCTGGAGAAGCTGGTTTCTGACGGTGAGGTTTCAGGTTCAAATCCCGTTTCATCTGCTGCTGCCCACAAGCCTTTCAGCTGTGGAGCCAACATGCAAGCAAACGAGCAGAAAATAAGGTTTCGAGCTGCATTTTCCAAGCTGGATTCTCAAATGTCCAACTGTATTTGAATGCAGCGTCAGTTCCAGGAACATCAGCAGTGACCGACAGTAAGGAGGTCAAAGGTCGGAAATCAAAGCACCGTGACAACACTCGGGAGGATCACCGTGGGAACCTGGAGCTTATCAGGCGGCCAATCAGAAGGCAGATCAAAAGGTTGTGAGGTTGCCACGGAGATGATGGCTCCCTGCCGTGATTGGCAGCGGGCAACGCTCAGGAAACGGTCACCTGACACAGATGAGAGGTAACGACCGACTGACACACACACACACACACACACACACACACACACACACACACACACACACACACACACACACACACACACACACACACACCCACACACACACACACACACACACACACACACACACACACAGACACACACACACACACACACACGGACGCACGCACGCACACACATGCTCACACACGTACGCACGCACGCACGCACGCACGCACGCACACACACACACACACACACAGACACACACACACATGCGCACACACACACACACACACACACACACACACACACACACACACACACACACTACGATTAAGAGAGATTACCAGTAATGTCAACACTGAAAGTCGTTCCCCATGTTTTCATTTCTTTTTTCCTCGAAGGATGTGATGTTCAGGCACATGTTGTGCAGGTTTTTAGGAAGCGTGCACACACACACACACACACACACACACCTGGGTGGAGGGCTCACCGGGTCGGAGGAATTTGGCTCAAAGTTGTTGTGTCGCATTGAAGAGACAGCGAGGCATGTAGTGACGTAGGACACACACACCACACACCACACACACACACACACACACACACTTTGCTCTTTCCAAAGGTTGGACAAGTTCCTCCAATGAGCTCTGGATAGTTTGAACTCCGCGGCTTCAGATGAAATCAAACCTGACGGGATGTTTTGAAACCTGAAGATTTGATTCACCGCCAGCAAAACACAAAATCCTAATTTGGGCTCTGAAGGTGGGAACAGACCAAACACCCAGAGAGGCTGGATCCCGTCTCAGGGATGTTTCTGTACCGTCAAATGTACGCGCCACGCTAAGGATGCTACGATCTCAGAAACGTTGTGGAGTGAAACACTCGGTAAAACACAACAATATCTCCCATGATCTCCGACAGGCACTTCGTTATAAACGTGAGCAAACGGGTTTTTGTTTGAAAAAAGTGAAACGGGTCATAATTCCCTCTGTGTTTTACAAGACTACATTTGAACACATCATAAAAACGTTATAATTTCCCCTTTACTTAATATTCCTTTTTACTCATTGGAGCCTGAACGCACCATAGTTCAACTCAGATGTGTTGTCTACAATGAAAAAAATAGGAGTTTTATACGTCACATTTTCAGGATTTTGGCATTGACTTGGCGCTGAATATCGTAATATCCACACACACACACGCACACACGCACGCACACACACAGTTGCCAACTTTCTGGCTAGATTTAGCGACTTTAAAGACCCTCGTAGCGACTTTATTTCTAAAAAGCGACTATCTTCAGCAACTTATACAGACCATCAGGGCCGCGCAGACGCTGCAGGATTTAATATAATATAATATAATACACACCTTTAAACTATTGTAAATAGATACTGATTCATAAATACTTTTCTATAAATAAATACATAGTTTTCCATAGATAATAAATAGTTGACAGCCTATATAAAGGCTCCGACTCTGATGTGTATAAACACAACTGAATTTTTGACTTCGGTGCATCTCTCTACTAAATATATTTACATTTATAACTAAATATTTGTAGAGTTGTGAGGCTTCCATCACAACCTAGTGGCCGCTGGAGGAACTGCAGCTTGAGTTTTTATTTTTTTAAATTTGTGTTCATTCAAAAACAATGAGAAGTTACACGTCACGACTTTGTACGAAACAAACTGCTCTTAAACTCGACTGATGAACATGCAACTAGTCTTCGCTCACGGCTCTGCGTGCAGGTGAGTCACTTCCTGTTACCTGCCGCCACTATTAACCACAACAATGGCCGCCTTATCTTCCACACAAACACTCACTGTCCCCGTTCATCACACGGCTGCTGTCGCTGATAACATTGTGGAGGCTGTTCCCTTTTCTTTTATTCAGCCGGTGGCATAACGTGTGTGAATATCTGTAAAGAACAAATACATCAAACACACGTCTGTTTTATGTGTGTAATAAACTGATAACACGCTCAATGGGAGTCAATGGGAGGATTAATCCAAATGTACTTAAAGTGTCAAGAGTGAAAGTACATTATGTTTGAGAGGTTTTCTGTCTCACCCTCGGAGGAGTGTCCTCCTCGTCTGCGACGCCGGACGCCATGTTTACGCCTCCTCTGTCATCCACCACCTCCATCTTCTTCGACTTCCTCCTGAAGACGAAACAGAAAAACATCCACGACGTTTCTTTTGTATTGTTACTTTCAAATAGCCTAATATGATATATATGAGATGGGCACCTTTAAACCAGAGAGTTAAACAATTATATTATATATATTATATTTATTTATCTTGATCTTTCCAGCTAATTATTTTTACCTCCGCCACTTTTTTTCAAGTCAAGTTACATTTAACGCTTATTAAAGCTGGAACATTTGGTGTTTAGATGCTTAAATGTCAGTTGTTTTTAGAGATCAGTAACACACAGTCTTATAGACCTTCTTAGTGACTTTATTTTTACTACTAGCAACACAATTTAGCGACATAATTAGACCATCAGGGAAAAAGCGAGAAATATATTAATATATTATATTTTTAATATAATAATAAATGACATTAGGCGTAATAATAATACTACTAATAAAACTAATAATAATAATAATAATAATAATAATAATAATAATAATAAATAGCGCTTTTCTATGCCCAAAGACGCTTTACAGTAAAAAACATTAACAGGCTTAACAACTATATAGATGTTGCTGCACCGGTTTTCTAAAATAATACACAGTAACAAACATAGTAAACATAGTAAAATGTTAGGTAAAGTGCAATATATTGGGAAATATTGCTATTGCAATATTGCTAAACTGGAGCACTTTTGTATGAAAATGTTGGTTATTTAACAGTCAATGTTTTATTAAATATAATTTGCCATGAAAGAAAAGTTACAAAAATGTGACTGCCTGCGGTTATAGTTGCAATTTAACCCTCAGCGTTTGTGCCTTATTGTGTTAATACGTCACAAATTTAACCCGTTTAGAGGAGAATACACATGTTTCTTCACATCTCTAACTCTGCCTGAGTGAAGGTGTTTTATGCAGAATAATGTCAGTGGAGTTAAACAGCATCACCTAGTGGTGAACAGGCTGCAGCACACACACATCTGCATCATCAATAAAGTTTAATAAAGTAGACCTG
>CALSBV010007773.1:73138-86953 GCA_943590825.1 Bovichtus diacanthus | reverse complement strand
ACACCTGACGATCTCTCACGGCACGGCACACTGGTTGAAAATCACTGGGTTAGATACCCGAAATAAGGATTGTGGGTAACACAAGTTTAAGGGGATTTAACCTTTTGTTCTACAAGATAAAATACGTCAGGAAATATTCCACTTTTAAGCTTTTATAAGTCTTCAAAAAATACTAACTAGTGGCTAAAGGAGACTACGGAGGTTGTCTGGGACATTAAACGTCATCACTCACTAATCTGCCTTCACAGCCTTGTTGTGTTCAGACTTATTTTCTGCAATAATCCAAAATCTGGAAAAATCTTATTGGCTTCCCAACTCGGGACCATCTGATCCATGTGAATGCACCATTGGCCTTGGTGGAGGTTCGCCATTCTAGTTGGTTATTGTCTGGTTACATAGAGAAATTTCTTCCTCTTTGCCTTCAACCACTCACGAAGCTCAACTCCCAGCTGGAACACTAACGCGTGTTTTATCCCCGTCCTTTTAGCGTCAAGAGCGGGCAAATCAGGAACCTGGAATCTGCCAGAGTGTCGATGGTTGGTCAGATCAAAAGGTAGGTTGGCTCTGATTGGCCAGTTAAAGGTCAAACTTCAATATTCATTCATATATATCAATATTTTCAATTTGGAAGTAGATTACAGATTACATTTTTTTTTTTTATTATGTTGAAATTACTGTATCTTCTCAAATAAAAGCCGGGTCTCAAATAGAAGCCAGGTGAAAAAAACAAGGATGGAGAAACTCCTGTTGACTGTTATACAATATTAATAATAATAATAATAATAATTAACATAATGTACATTTCCATCACTTTACTTTAAGAATTTCAATATAATTGTGCCTTTTTTTTTACTTTTTGCTGTTCTGTACAAAGCATCCAAAGTTTTATTTATTTTTTTAGTGTGTTAATGTTCCAGCCAAACTGTATTTTGCAGTAACGTACAAGTGGCACAAGATGACAGTAACTACATTTGAAGTACCGTTCAACATGGTTAACATTTTTCACAATAAAAGCATCGTTAGGAAATTAAGGAATTCTGTGCTTTTACTTACATAATTTCCCCTCACTTCCTGTCTTATTAGATGTGAGGTGGAGGAGGCCGACACTGTGGAGCAAGCCAGTCCTGTGTCCGACGAGGGTAACGAAGAGTTTTACAATCAGAGACACGTCAACGACAAAGAAAACGTGGCCTCAGAGGTGAGCCTCAGCGAAGGCCAGGTATGAACACGCACAAAAAACACTGAAAGTGAAACACTGAGGCATTAAAAATGCAGCTAAATAAACAAGGCTAAAAAAACACGTACGTTTGTCGGATTCTCGTAAACGCAACATCTCAGGAACGCCTTGAGGAAATTTCTTTAACTTTGACACAAGTGTCCACTTGGATTAGAATTTGAAGGTCAAAGTGAGCCAAAAAAAACGTCTTTGGCAATAACTCAAGAATTTATACTCTAATTATGACAATTTTGGACAGATAAACTGCAACTTCACCTCTTGGTGGAGGCAAACAAACTGCAAGGCATTAAATCTAGTTTATTTGTGAAATGATAAACCTGAATAAATATATCCAACGTAGGAAATAAAGTGAACAAAAAATTACCGTGTTGCGTTATTAATGTCTTGTATGTATGAAATGTATTTCACTTTCATTGACTTATATTCATTATGGACACATTAAACCGCACCGATAAAACAGCAAACACACAAATGTTCAGAAATAAACATGTCATTTACACTGGCAAGGTCACCATTGACACCATTGACTTGCATTCAACACCCACGAACGTCTAAAAAAAGAAAATCTTTCGTTGACTTCCATCAATCCCCAAACATGTAACCACAACTATTTCTCATAAACTGAAACACACTTGCACATCAACATGTACAAACAAAACTGAATGTGGTTCCATTGATTAACATTCATTCGCTGATTTTCACCACTCAACCCCAACACAATGCAGACGATGTCTCAAATGCACATGAAATATCATGGCGATTATTAATCAACCACACTGTGTGTCTGTGTTTCAGAGTGTGTACATGTGGCGTATAAACCTCTCAAAGTCAGAGAAGTATTGGGACGGCTGGTTTCGAGGAACCTCCAACCTCTTCCTGGCTTGCAACCTGCCCAAAGTTCTGCTATTGGCCGGTAGGTATCTGAAAACACCTGTAAGTGTAAGGAATGAGTCTGAAAACCCGATTATGAGTTCGCAATTTTGCACTTCCGGCTCCCTCGTCTGGAAGTCGACGGGGTTTTGGTGAGAAGCCTGAAATAAGTTCTGTGGTTAACACAAGCTTCAGAGGTTTTCACGCTTTGTTCTACGACATAAAACACGTCAGTGAATAACCCTTTAGTGAGTTTTCAAGCTTTTACGCACTTTTTAAAAGGCGGTTGCTAACAATAAGTTAAGTCTACTCACGAATCCGCCTTTACAGCCTCGTCGTGTTTCTACTCGCGCTCTTGCAAAGAATCCAAACTCAAACTTTACACCTTGTAGATCTGTCAGTTTATCAGAGGAAAGGCTTTTGCGTGCAAACTCAAGTTATGAAATCAAAGTCGGAAGTTTAGTGCGGGTAACGTTTAAGTTACGTGACGGTGGTGTAGCGTAACGTTAGCTTTTAAACGTGTAGGTATCATAAACGATGCTAACTTCCTGTTTGGCCTACACAAATACACCCCCCCTTCAGAACTGTGTATTATCTCCTGTAAAATTATTTTTGATAGGAATAAAAAGCAGCGCATTTTTTTTTTTGTGCCAGGAGTCGACCGGCTGGACAGAGAGCTGACTATCGGACAGATGCAAGGTGAGATGGGACTCAACCCTTTAACTTTGATTAAAATGTTTTTATGGCCATCGGTGTTGCTCTACTGTCGCTTTTTGATGGATACAGAGCGATATCAAAACCTTAAAGTTTCTCAAAAGGTTCTTATAGCAGCTGCAACTGGTGTTAATCAAACTTGAAGTGCTGTGCTTCAGCACAAATTTGAGGTACTTGGACTTCTATTTTTTTTTCTGCTTTTCACATTTCCACCTCTTAGTTAGAAGGGCTGATGGGAAATGTAGTCTTGGAGAAACAAAAATGCCACATGTAGAGAAACACCGTTTTTGGGAATACTTGACATTCTTGCCACACTGTGGTTCTAAACTAACTGTGAGGGAAAAGGTGAAGGACGTCTCTGAGGACACACACACACAGACAGACACATACACACACACACACACACCTTGCGGCAGCAGCTCCTCTCCAGAGTCAGCTGCTCCCGTCAGTCAACCACGCTGGAAGTGACAGCCGGGGAGCGTGTGAGATAAAATAGCATCAGAGATGTGTGTGTGTGTGTGTGTGTGTGTGTGTTTACCTGTCTCGCGGTTTGTCTCCAGGTAAATTCATGATGCAGGTGCTGCCCCCCTGTGGACACGCAGTGCAAGAAGACAAACCAGAAAAGGTAAGAAAACGTTTTTCTACTCAGTGTGCATCTCTTTAAAAGAGTCTAATGTCAACATTTTACTTTTACTAAAGTAAAGGATCTGAATACTTCTTCCTCCACTGCCCAGCAGGATATAAAGTAAGATACGAGTATAGTTTTGTTTGGTTTGTGTAGGTGGCGGACGCTGTGGCCTCCTTCCTGTTGAGACACAAGTTTGCGGAGGCCAGAAGAGAAACCAGGAGGTAAAATATACAGATAACTGAGGACGCACTTTTTACCTGGAGCTCTTTCAGCATCCAGAAAGCAGCATTTTATTTTTATTTATTTACAAAAGATTTACCTGAGGTTCAGGAAAATGTTCTCCATTCTCTCTCCAGCGCCAACTCTGTCACACGATGAGGTCTGCAGGTAAGACGTCGTCCGTCGCACCTCCGTGAGAAGTAAAAGTCCGACGTTGGAAATAAGTAAAGTACAATAGCATCATCAGGACAATAAAACGGCCTATTAGGGTCATTGTTGGTCAAGAGAAAACTAATTATGGAGCTTGGGAAAGGGGGTAATATTCAGAGAATAAAACTCAGAATTTACAAGATTAAAGTCCCAAATTTAGAAGAAAAACTTTAAATATTCTCTGAGATTATCTAGTCAAAAATGTGCGATAAAAAACCTGGATATTCTGAGATTTAATTAGTAAATTTACAAGAAAGAAACTCACAAATTTAAGAGAAAAAAACCTGGATATTCTCTGAGATTTAATTAGTAAATTTACAAGAAAAAAACTCACAAATTCAGAGATTACAAAGTCTTACAATTGCAAGGAAACTAAAAACTGTGGCATGAAACCCTCACAAAATTCATAAATTTGCAAGAAATTCTCCGAGATTAAAGTCACAAACCCTCTGCATTTCCAAGATTAAAATTGTAAAATTTACGAGAAAGAAACTTGGATATTGTCTTGTGTTAATGTCATAAATTCTCCAAAAATAAATCAGAAAATCTCTGAATTAAAGTTCTTAAAGAGAATATTCTCTTTAAATGTATTATTTTAAAATTGCGTAGAAACACAAATTCTCTCGAGATTAAAGGCATAAATGAACAAGGAAAAAAAACCCTCACAAAATTCATAAATTTGCAAGAAATTCTGAGATTAAAGTCACAAATTTCAGAGAAAAACTTTAAATATTCTTTGAGATTATCTAGTGAAAAAGTTGCGATAAAAAACCTGGATATTCTGAGATTTAGTTAGTAAATTTACAAGAAAAAAACTCACAAATTTAAGAGAAAAAATTAATATTCTCTTTCTGAGATTACAAAGTTTTACAATTGCAAGGAAACTAAAAAATGTGGCATGAAACCCTCACAAAAATTCATAAATTTGCAAGAAATTCTCTGAGATTAAAGTCACACATTTATAAGAAAGGAAAACAAATTGGAAAATGTGTTTTTGACCTACAACAGCCCGAATACGCCTTGGTAGGAAAATGTGCTTAAAGTGTGAGCTGTACACATGTTCTGCAGGATCTCACTTTTCAACATTTTCTCTCTTTTTCAGGTTTTCTTTCAGACCAGTGAAAAAGGAGCTCCACCTGTGCAGATCTCCACTTTTATTTTCCATCTTCATCCTTTACCAGAAGCTGCAAATGTTTCTCGTTCTCACCTTTAAAGCTGAGACTGTAAATCTGAACGTATTTAAAAATACTTTTCGAGCCGTCTGTTGTGTAGTTGGAATAATCTTTAAAAGCCATATTTTAAATATTAGGGGTGAGAAAACATAGGACATACGTAAAAACCTTCAAACATTAAGATACTTAGTAAAAAACATGAGTAAAAATACGACTTTTTAAGGTCAGAATGATTAAATTTGAACATACTCACCAGAAATTGGTTCCTCCCGTAAAGTTGACTTTAAGACAAATATTTTCTTTTTTATTAGTTTTTTTTACTGTTGTCGTACAAGCCAATCAATGTTGCTGGCAGACAATAAATAAGTTGTTACTTGTAGAACAGAACATTAATTTTATTGGTTTAAATAACATTTTCTACCAGTTTCAAGAGGAGCTCTCTGACTTTGTGGTATTTATAAGATAGCAGAATAGTCATAGGAGTGGCATAAATATATATATATATATCTGTAAAATAATAGAAAAAAAAAGAGAAAATAAATGTGGAAATATAAAGATAAATAAAAATAATGGAGATATAAAGCAATAGGGAAAATAATATGGGAAATAAATATTATATAAAAATAAATAAAATGTTTTAAATAATGTAAAAACATACAGAACAAACACTAAATATATATTTACAAATAAATAGTAATAATAAGTTATCTTTTATATATTATGTCTTTATATTTCCATTTATTTATTTAGATGTCTCTTTATATTTTCACATTTTATTATTTACTTATTCTTTCCTCTTTAGTTTCACATTTATTTTCTTATTCTTTTACAGATTTCCCAACTCAATAAGCAACCAGCTGGATAACTGCAGTAACCAGATGAAATATTAATTAGCAATGACGCACAAGAAATTAACATTTTATAGATTTAAATAAAACATTTTTACATGAGTTTTAAGACTCTCGCATGCTGCTGCTTCCTCTAGTTAGACGTTTGTTCTTTTACTACAATAGATAAAAAATATATATATTTAAATCTCTATTTGTGTGTGAAGATATTATTGGATGTACTTGTTGTTTACGCACATCGTGTAGCGTTAGCGCCCGTACAGCAATGAATGTGTTCAGTCTAAAGTTCACTGATTTAGCTACGTGGGTTTTTTTTTCTTCCATTATTGATATTTTCTCCAGGTTTCTTCACAGCGATGTTTGACTTACAGTTAAAAAACAAAATGGATCATTAGCATGAGCAGCGATAAACCAGCACGAACAATGAAATGTTTCGTGCATTAAATGTACAAAAGAATAAAACATTTGGAAATGTTGCTTGTAATTTATCTGGACTTGATTTTCCTTCAACCAATGTATCAATTTTCTGCTTCTTTAAATCCTCATTGAATAATAAAATAAAAAATACACGAGCATTAATGTTTGTGAAATTACTATTTTTTTGTAGATAACGAACATTTGTTTTCCCGAACAAAACTTAACAAATACACAAGGCAGACGGTTAAACACGCAGATGAAAAATGTTTTGCTATAATTACATTTTCAGAATTAATGGGGGAAAAATAAAATAAAATACAAAGAATTCTCCCCGTGTTTTTAATTTATTTAAATACGACACACAAACTGGAATAAAACCAAAAAAACTTGCATTAAAATTTTATTTAAATTCTGTCCTGAATCAGAACACGTGCAACAACTGAAACACAGAAAACAACATGGCGTCACGCCGCCTCGTATTTACACGTGTGTATGTGGGTATTTTTGTGTTAGCGTGCACAGGACAACAACACACAGACGCTCTGCAAAACGATTAATATCGTAGAAACACACGACACCAATTCACACCCTGTTGTCACGTAGCAGAGGGGTCAGCGCGGCTACCGGCGCGTCGCAGCGCCGCGACTTCACCGTCTCTCTGGAAGGAACTGAGACTTTTAGTTTGTTCGAATTTTGCCCTTTTCTATAGCTGTGAAAGCTAATTTAACACAAATCCACCTAAAAGTAAGTTTTAGGTCCGTTTTTATGTTCGTCAGGCGACTTTTTAAACTCTGCCGCTTCTTTCATGGACAGTTGTCGAGAGATTTTAGATTCAAATTTACATTTCCAGTTGGATTACGTGGCTCAGGAAACTACAACAAAAACAACAATATATGGCAAAATATATGGCGGACTACAAATATATAGTAGTTTACGAAGGACCCGGAAACATTTTCCAGATCGGTTCTTAATCCAATTCACAAAATGTTCAACACAATCGCACAAAACAATTCTGAAAAAGTAGAAATCTTGAGGGAAGACGAGTGAAAACAGGAGGAAAAAAAAGAGGTAAACAAACAAACAGGAAATCAAAAGGACAGTGGAAGTGGCAGGAAGTAGAAAGTCAAAACGCGAAGAGTATAAAGTCGCTTTTCCAGAACCTTCCAGAGAAACAGAACTAAAGTGCATCAACAAAGAGGCTGCGCAACCAATCAAAACACAGCATCCGGGGGACACAGCCAATGGGCTGCGAGGGGAGGCGGGAAGAGGAGAAACAAAGAACCAATCAGACGTCATCACTGGCAGTGACACGAGGTCCCATTTTCAACACGTTTGCTTCATGAAAAATGTGTTTTTGAAGCCATTTACAAAATTTTACGCCCGTTGCATAAAGAAAATACGATTCCGGTTTCCAAATGTCATATTTATGATTTAGTATCTCATAATTACAAGATTCTGGTTGTATTCAGGAGATATAAAAGTCAAAGTCTCAAGTTATTAAATTGTATTTGTCCTGTTAACTGGGTGAATTCGGTCGACATATTTAGTGCCACGAATCATTTTTCTGATTTTTCTAATCAGTTACTGTACGTTTACTCGCTAAAACAGCGTAAAGTTATGAAGGAATATTTAACCAACCTGCCCAAAGGTCTATTATTGGCCTGTAGTGAATTATTAAAAGCTATTAGCGCCGGTATCCTTGGAAATTTCAATATTATTCGATACCGACGTGAGTTTTGGTGCAGATATCAAAGCAACGTTTTACAGTTTTTCTATAAAAGCTTAAATAAAAATACTGGCAAAACTTAAGATTCATAGGAACTGAAGAGCACGTACACCAATCACGAATGTCACAGATTTTGATGCTTGTTTTCACGGTCACATTTGGGTTGGGAAGAAATGAGTATTTAAAGGTTCGGGACCAACATGCCACGGCAGCCTCAGTCTCGTGGAGACAAAGAGAAATGGATTCAGTTTCATTTCAGTCACGTTACAAAAAGGTAAGAGATAAGGACACAGTGCAAATGTGAAAACGATACATGATACGCAGGTAAATTCCTTGAAAGTAAAGCTTACAGCACTAAAGGAAGTGACTTTAATTAAAACATTATTCACGGTGAAATTGACCAAGACCAGGTGTACAAATCCATCATCTCTATATATTACAGCACGTCCGCTCTGCACCAGCGTTTGTATTATACTTGGGATCTGACTGAACTGAGAGGAGAGACGAAGCAAAGGAGGAAGAAGCTTCAAGACTTCCTGCTTCCCGAGAGAAAAGGAACACGACTTCCTACAAATCCCATTATTTTCGAGGCTCGTTGCACGATTTGCTTAAATTTACCTGCAGGTGGAGGATCTGAAAAACAACGCTATGTACACGCGGAGCCGTCAAAAGGTCGTGAATACGCTTCAACGTTTAGTTATACGTCCTGAAGTCAGTTTCAAATGTTGGGATTCACACGTCGAGATGGAGAAAAGGTTTTAAAACGGACATTAGTACCAAGAGAGAGGGTGAAATAGAGGACGCAGCGCTGGCTCTACAGCCTTCTCTTCTCTCGGGGTTCATCAGGCTACAATCAGATCCCGAATGTTGAGCAAAATCACAATTTCTTTTTTGGATTCATATCATCAATGACGCAGAAAATCAACGCTTAAATCTGCCTGATCGAAACTCACATGGAGGCTCAGCGGGCCGGGGGCGGAGGAGGAGGAGGAGGAGGAGGAGGAGGGGGAGGGGGCGTCAGTCTTGGCTGCTGGGCGTCTTCGTTACAAAAATAAACGTCTCCTCTGGTATCAAAATAGACGACAATCTTTATCTCTCTTGGCGCCGGCGAAGCCACCGCGCGACCGCAGCCCTGCGCAGTCTGCACACCAGTTTGCCGCCGTCACACGTGTGGAATATACATTTTATATTTACATGCTCGCCATCCAGAGCGACCTACTCAAGCAGGAAAGGGTTCTTAGCTCGACTGCGACTCTGGGCAGCGTCTGTCGTCTTTCACAGCTTGCTTTTGGCGGCGTTTAGATTTTAAACTCTGGGAATGGTGATGGCAGCCAACGCCGTTTGCGGTGCACAGACGGCGGGTTTGAAAAACACCTCTTAGGTTTGCTTCAGAGAAAAGATCCCAGACTCGCAAGTAAAAGATCCGATCTTTGATTGTCAGGGTTAAAAAGGTAAAGGTGTTTTTAAAAAGGCAGCATGAGGCCGTGGTAATGGACGCGTGTGGTCAGGCAGACGGACGGTAAAACAAACGCCGTCGTCCTACGGGAGGTTCCTACGTGGCATTTTAACCACCGAGGGAAAGTCTTTCCATCCTCTTCCTTCAGCCGGGCAGACACTGTGCGGAGTCATCGCCACTTCAACTCCAAATTGGCGACTTCTGACTCGTAGAATTTGACCGAATTTCTGTCAAACGTTTGGATGAATTTCTTGAAAATTGCGGTTGTTTCTACGGTCCCATTTCCCAACATGGCCGCCGTCACTGAGCTCGTCTTAATGACACTGAAGTAGTATTTTACACAATATAAAACGAGGAAAAGAGCAGCTTCGTACGTCGAATTTCATGCTGCGTTTCTCTCTTTTCGCAACATTGTTGACACGATCATCGTGTTTGAATAAACTTTATTTGAAATGTCACCGGACAAAAACTTCAGCGTGAGCCCCGCTTCGAGGTACAGTGCGCGTAAAAGAAGGGCAGAATAAACCGTGAAGTGTGGATTAACAAAATGCACAACATCAATAAAAACATGCCGCGTCTGCCCAGCGTTACGGATGTTGTTGTTTTTTTAAGTGGTGTAACTAGAGGAAGTATTTAGAGAACAGATGGTGGTGCAGCTGGAACTTTGCTCCATCAACGTTCTCCGACACAAGCTGAAAGATGCGTCACTAGTTTTATACATTTGACTTGTTTCCATCTGTGCGTCACAGAATCGGTCGACCTTTTTTCAAACCTTAAACACAAGGTTCTGTGCAGCGCTGCAAACAGTCGAGAGCGTTTCTTGTTTTTGCGAGTTGCACACGGGAACCCTGTTTGGAACCACAGCCGCGGACAGAAAGCATCAAACCCAAATGGTGTCAGCGCTCGTGTGCTGTGAAGACAAAGGAGCCTTGAGTTATACTGACAGGCAAAAAGAGGAAAAAAATAAGAAAAATACTTTGTGTAGTTTCAATACTGCAGTCAAACTGTAGCTGTAATACTGCCACGAACACTAAAAAACAAAAGAGGAATAAACCGGAGCCACTGCACAGAGAAGCTGGTGTGTCCTTTCAAAATAAAAGTCCTCCTTTTCATAAATGAAAAGTCGCATGTCAAGATACAGCACCTGGCACGTTGGCAGGTAAATCAAAAATGAGCTAAATTAACCAGAGATTAAATCTTCCAAGAACCCAGACCAGGACAGGAAGTGAGATACGGACACTTCTCCTCCCTGGAAAAACCAGGTCACAGAATATTCCACAAAAAGGTCCCGAGACAAGAGCCCTCCGTCCTGAAGGACAACAGGTAGAAGTACGCAGGTCCATCTGGACTCCTGGAGGGAGGGAGGGCATCGAATCCTCTTTTGGCAGCTGACTTTCTCTGGTTCTGCCTCTTTCACACGAGCACCGAGGATCCTCGTGACCTCGGGGTATAAATGTAACTTGTGGAGACTCGGTTGAATCCCATCAGACCTCCGTGAAGTCCATAATGTCACAAACGTCCACGGTATTTGAAATGAAGGACTGGGTTTATATTCAAGGACCAAGAAAGGAGTTGCGGAGCACGAACCGAGACTTCTGCACGAGGCGACAACAGACACAGTTAAACATCTCAGGTGGAAAACACACCTAAACCGAAGGGCGCCGAGGGCAAGACCAAGGTAAACACACTGGATGACACCAGGTTAGGTTCTGGGTCCGACCCGCCAAGTGTCCAGAAGGAGACTTAAAAAACAAAACCAAACCAGGTCCTTAGAGTCCAGATTAAAACCATCACACGCACTAACTTGGGTTCACTTTAAGAAAACCCGTCAAAGTGCAGACTCAGCTTCAGCTGCGGTCAGGACACGTTGGTTTATTCTGCGTCACTCAGGTCCAAAGAGAAAGACCCAGCGCTGGTGCTGGTTCTGGGTTTTTTCCGGCGCTTCAGGTTTAAAATCTGAACCCGACTTGAGTCTGTTTTGGTTCTGGTTTGGTTCTGTTGTGCTCCTCTCAGGACTTGTCCCCCAGCTGAGACTGCTCCACGGACCCCTCCTCGTCCGAGAGGCCCGTTTCAACCGTGATGACCAAGGACGCCACTGAGGCGCTGCTCGCCATCGGCTGCAGCTCACCTGGAAGAGGAAGAACAGACTAAAGTCAGTCCATCGACAGAAGAACAATCGCCAAATATTTTGATAATCGATTTCCTGCTTTTCTGCATTTTATCTCACATTAAAGAGAATATCTTTGGGTTTTGGACGAAGAAAACAAGACATTTAAAAGATAAGATAACATTATATCGTGGTTATCATACCGTGTACATTTGCTTAAATACGGTATTGAAAAAAAATCTGATGTTATTTTTCATTTAGTAGTTAATTTAATATGCTATAGAGCTGCTAACATGCTTTAGTTTTATTACATGTTATAGTTACATGATATTTTTGATTATAATTATAATTCTGTCTCATTCCTTTAATGGTCGCTGTAACTCATAATAATAATTCTAAAAATAATTCTAAAGATAATTCTAAAAATAATTCTAAAAATAATTATAAAAATAATTATTATAATAGTGTAATACCGTGAGTTTAACTTTGGACTTTGAGAAACTGGGATGAACATTTTTAAAATAATTTTTCTGACATTTTTTTAAACCAAACAATTAAATCGATAATGAAAATAATCCTTAGTTGCAACCCTACAAGACTTTAGTTACTTAATTTGGCAAACAAATCTTACTGTTACACATACAGGGAGTTTAGAAATGTTTTTTTATGAAATGAAAAAAATAATTACTTATTAGCAAACAAATGCTGTAAAAAAAAAAAAAAAAAAATCTAGTATTTTACATAAATCAATGTTAACTTGTATTTTCGTACCAAAATTACAGTTAGATTTGGATCCTTTAATACTAATAGTAACTTTAATTAAAAAGATTTGCTTAAACTGTGACTCTTGCACAGTTTAAGCTTAAACTCTTGAGAGTAGTGAATAAAACACAAATGGGAGGCAAGAAAAATGTGAATTTAATTGCAACTAAAAGGTGTAATGTTGCAGAAACACCACTGGGTGTCAGTATAACACCACTCACAGTGATCATACAGTGTGTGTGTGTGTGTGTGTGTGTGCGTGTGTGTGTGTGTTACCTGTGTGTGTGTCGGTGGTGGCCGTCACAGGGCTGTCTCTCAGCATGTCGGGGTCCTGGTAATCCTGCGGGAGACCCACCCGTCTCACACCGGGGTCCAGCACCACCGAGGAGCCGCCCTCGCTCAGCGTGCCGTCACTGGACGCCCCGGACACCACGGCCTCCAGTGCCAGGGCCCCGACGCCGCCCCCACCCACCCCACCCACACCGCCCAGGTCGTAATCCAGCGGGAGGTCATCCAGGCAGTCTGCGTTCAGCTGGAGAGAGAGAGGCAGGAAACATGTTTCCAACACGAGCTCCAAAGAGAAGAAAACTAACGAAGTGCAAAGTGTTGAGCACACGTCACAGATTTGGGATCAATACACATCTTTTTACTGTGAAGGTAGCGATACCAAATATACCATGATCCTCGACACCACGGTAAAAGACACATCTAATGTCTGTTTTATATTGCAGTGAAAACATCTTCAAACTACTGGATTTATTCAAGTTTCTCAACAAAAACTAGATTTTACAAGACTACATTTGAACACATCATAATAACGTTATAAATCGACCTTCGCCTAACTGCGCTCCTGCGCCGTACATTTTGAGCTCTGGCGGTGCCAACGAAGTATCGCTTAAAAACATTGTTTTGGGCTCGGCACGAGGGGGAACTATCAATAGTTCCTCAGTTCCTGGATGAACAAGTTAAAACAAAGCTTGTCGTTAAAGC
Organism: Bovichtus diacanthus; assembly: GCA_943590825.1. Classification (NCBI taxonomy): domain Eukaryota; kingdom Metazoa; phylum Chordata; class Actinopteri; order Perciformes; family Bovichtidae; genus Bovichtus; species Bovichtus diacanthus. Next base: position 73,597 of record CALSBV010007773.1, on the reverse strand, counting down.
CGTCACACTCACAGCGATGCCCAAAGCTTTGAGGATGTTCATCTTGCACATGGGACACGTGCGATGATCCAGCAGCCACGGATCCACACAGCTCTTATGGAACAAGTGTCTGCAGAGAAGAAAAACACTGGAAGCTATGGAAGCCCATTCACGCCAATAAACATCTAAACAATACGATGAAAGCTTTGCCTTGTGATGACAAAGAACATCCTACAAGTCATTATAATTACTCAAAATAATGAGAAACTTTCTGAAAGTATGAAGGTAATATTCTAAAATAATAAATAATGAGATGCTAAGTGACGATTTTAAGATATTAAGTCATTATTTTGAGATATTAAGTCATTATTTAAAAATATTAAGTCATTATTTTGAGAAACTAAGTCATTATTTTGAAATATTGAGTCATTATTTAAAGATATTAAGTCATTATTTTGAGAAACTAAGTCATTATTTTGA
>CALSBV010007773.1:2378-23681 GCA_943590825.1 Bovichtus diacanthus | reverse complement strand
TATTTCTTGCAAATTAATGATTTAAAAAAATCGGAGTATATACTTGTTTTAATCACGTATATTTTTTTACTATAAATATATAATATTAAAAAAATGTACGTGATTAAAACTTGTATATTCTCCGATTTTTTTAAATCATTAATTTGCAAGAAATAAATTGGGTTTTTTCTTGGGAATTTATTCTCATAAATGTACCACTTTAATCTCTGATAAAATCTAAGTTTTTCTCGAAATATTAACCCCCCCGGCTATGTATTCTACGAGTAAGAAAAACTTGAATGTTCTCTGAGATTAAAGTAATATTTGCTGCTTTAATGTTCCCCTCTGTATATTATCCTCCTCCCCGGCTCCAGAATTATCATTTATTTACCTCCAATGGCCCCAATACTGAACTGTGGACTTCTGTAAATTAAAAGCACGATGGTGTTAATGAAGGTCTCGTGTCTCAGGCTCTGCAGGTTAACGAGTTTCGTGGTCTGTACTTCTGCAGCGGGTTGAACAGCAGCCTCATTCCACCTGGATTTGCGTAAGTAAATTATAATATTTACGCCTCAATTGATGTTACACAACAGGCTCCACCTGCTGGACGAGGCTTTACATCCCAGCAGACTTAAAACTAATCCAATTTAAAAAGTTATTTAATTGCATGTTAGTTTGATAGTTATACGCCTGGTTATTTACTTGTATAAAAAGGGGAAATTGTTGCTAATTTATTTCGTTAAAATGTGACTTAGTTACTTAAATCAGAAGCAGTTTAAAGTTAAGTTTAACATAAATGTTTTTGCTTGTTAAATTGTTAGTTGGGTTGAAAAAAGATGAGCTACTCAGTGAGTAGTTTAGAAATTAAATGTTTACTCAGGATTTACACAGAGTCCTGGTTTTCCACTTAATAAATGCTATTTTCCTGCACAAAAATGAAACAAAACCATTGATATCTCCCAGACTGAGAAAGAAAAATAATTTTCACAGTGGTGTTTATGTAAACAAACTGGTATTTAAAGGGTTAAAAGTCTGGAAGTTGTTGAAATGTTTTGTAGTTATGATCAGAACATTACTTAATATTATAAAATGTAATATTTTAAAGCAGTTTTCAGAGCAACATCATGTAGATATTCTCTCACCTCAGCGTCTGAGTATCGAGGAAAGTGAAATTAAATATCTTATTGTTATTATTGTTATTGGGCTGTTTCCAGGTGCACCGGGGAGGAGTTTCTGGTGCAGCAGGGCGTGGACTCCTCGTCCTGGGGCCTCTGGCAGAACCACGTGGCTCTGGGCGTCATGACCTTCTGCTTCCTCACCATCGCGTACCTCAAACTGCGCTTCATCAGGAAGTTCACATAGACCTTCATCATCTTATATCATCTAACCGTGAACAAAGAATTTAAATATTTGTTGTTTACGGCGATTTATATTTATTCTCTCCTCACTAACGCTCTTCAGTATATTCACTAATAACAAGCTGTGATTCAGGATCTTTGCACTTTACAGTTCAGAGCCAAAGAACTCATTTGTTCTTTCACGCCAATGCAAGAATTTTGTATTTATAAATTTGTAAAAAATAAAATACTGAAATTGAATTTGAATTTTTTTTTTTTTTTTACCCAGCGAGTTTTATAAATATTATTTATCTGTGATTCCGACATTTGAATCCTAAAAACCTCACGTTTGACATTATTTGAATGGAACCCAGAAGTAATGCGTGCTCGCCTCGCTGTAGTGTTGGACGTATTCAAAATGTTGACCAGATGACGGCGCTTCATGAAACGTTAAAGGATCAAATGATCACAAAAGTGATTTTAAATTCATCCTTGAGGCGGATTTTGATTAAAATCATCCAATAGTTGTTGAGATGTTTCAGTTCAGAAGTGATGGAGCAACGTTTCATCCATGGAGCCAAAAAACAATGTTTCTTTAGTTTAGATGTGACAAGATAATGGAAGAGGAACACACACACACACACGCACGCGCACACACACACACACACACACACACACACGCGTAACTGTTTCCATACATTTAGGCACTGACCCACTTTAGACTGTAAAAAAAAAAAAAAAAGCGAAATTAAACCAAACGATGGGATTTTCTCACAAATCTAAAAGTGACGATTTACCTTTTTTTTTTAAAAACCAAAAGTAACCGAAATAAAACCAACATTTTTTTTAAAGTTGAAAGAGTAAAAAGCAGATTAACGAGGGAAATCAGTTGATTTTGAGTTATATTCATATTTATTTAGACTAATTAACGCATATAATGACCTGTTATGGACACATTTTAGGCTTAATGAAAAAACATGTTTGTCTTCTATACAATATATCATATATAATATCATATATAATATAATGTGTTTGATATACAGTGTCTTTATATGAGCTTTTCCAGTCAAAAATTGATAAACGTGATTGTTTGCAATTAAATCAATGTTGTCACTTTTAATCAAAACAAAATACGACATCAGTTAAGTGCTAAAATTACTCTACTTTGAAATTTGTGCCCTGAAAAATTAATATTTTTTTATACAAACTTTGTTTTGAAAGTGAAATCTTAATATGCAAAAATAACTACTAACTTCAACTGTGAAATAAATGAAGTAAAAATATATAGAGTAGAAGTATAAAGTATTTGTACTGAGTTACTTTATTATTATTTATATCACAATGTTAGCAGGTAGATAACTGAAGTCCAGACATTAGATGATGATTTCTCTTCGTGTCAAACTGGACTCATCTTTCCACAGATGTTTAATTCTTCTCTAATCTCCGCTGGAATAAACATTACACAAGCGGCTTTGAGGTTTAGTAAGACGGTAAAACAGATTAAGAAAACCTGGCGGGGAAACTCCAGGTGGAAAAAGTGACTCGTCTCTCTCCAAAACAACTGACGTCAAAGTCACGTCTGAGGTCGAAAACATAACTGATGAGAAGAAGCTGCAAGAACAGCAGAAACTGTTTCCAGGGGACAAAAAGTGATCAGTGCTTTATGGAGATAGATGTATTTAGACAAATGCAATAATATCTCAATGTTAAAGTATGTTGACGGCTCATTTAAATAACTTTAACTACGCTTCCTGTGCTGGAAATGTAACACTATGTTCTTCTAACGAGCTTCATTCTCAATTATGTTGCAAAAATTTACATTTGTAGTTTTAAACCCGTGGTTAACAAAGCTACTTCAAAAATCATTGTTTGGCCTTGTGCTCCAGTTTGTTGCAGGGAGACTTGTGTGTTTTCTGGACAATCGGGACATTTTTTAGGACGACTGAGGTGTCAGATTAATGGGCCATCGGGACAGCGGGCAGGCCCCGAGGTCCAGGAGCCAGCCTGCCACGTCGGACCGTCTGTCTTCAGTGACTTTACCTCGTGATGAAGAGTTTCAAACGACGTCACTAATAATCCGTATCAAAACTAACCTGAGAACCAGGGCGTCGCTCAGCTGCTCCGTAAACATCCCCGCATGAATGAAGTTTAAAAAAGCAGCGAGGATTAACTCTGTTGCAACTGGGAACCACAAACACCTTTTCAGTCTAGACGTTATCCATGTTCTCCCCTCATCTCTCCTCCCTCCTCTTCACTCCTTCCTTTAAATCTTCCTCAGTCTGCTGTCTGTCCTACTTCAGCGCTGTTTCTGTTTCCTTTCCCTCATCATGTCCTGCCGGTGCTTTGTCTTCCTCCTCCTCTCGCTCAGAGTTCAGAGCGTCGACTTGACTCGTGGTGAGCACAAATACTTTTTAATCTGTATTTAATTACTTAATTGGACCTTTTTGATTCTTTTGGAGCAAAGATTAAGTTTTCAGCGTGTTGTCTTTGTGGCAGCTTTACTGCCGACCAAACACAAAGACGCCTCGGACGACCTCTGTTGACCTCAGTGTGAAGGTCACATCTCGAAGGTTTTTAAAGCAATGAAGCAACAGTTTAGAGCATTATAGTTTAATTTAATATAATAGTTCGGATTCATTCATTTGTAGTCCATAACATAAGTCACAACAGAAATTCCCAGGATGCAATGCTCACCTTTAAGGAGCTGTTGGCAGCAAGCAATGATATTTACGTGGTTATCAATCAACTTTGTGTAATTGGTTAATTGTTTTATATATTTCAGAAGCTTTAAATCTACTTTTTAAGGACCGACACTCCCGTATTGAGCAACAGCAGCGAAGTGATCGCTAGCTGGTTTCAAACCAGTGTTTTAAATCCGGTTGCACCTTTAAAACTTAATAAAGTTAACAAGTAAAGACGTTAGCGACGTGTAGATAAGGAAACATTTGTAGCTCCGTCCAATCACAAGCTGGGAAACAATATATTAGACTAAATAGCTAATCCTTAGTAAATGTAAGTATAACTTTGTTTAACTTATAGCTGCGTACATGAAGAAAGCTGTGTTCCAGAGTTAGAATCAGATGGAAAAGTGATTTAAAATCATCATTATTTAACAGCATTTATCTATTTTTGTCGTATATTACACATACATGTCCTTAGCTAAGCAGCAGCACAACTGGCTGTTTTTAATAATAAGTAACTCACTTCTGCGTGATAAAAAAACTGCGACTTGTTTTAATCTTGTGATGTGAAAAACTACAAAGCAAAGTTTCGTATTCTCAGCCTCTTTCACTTGATTTGTAGGAGATTGTGAAATAGCATCATATTATTGGTGATGTAAACACAGTCACTGACCCACAGAGAGAGTTGACACCTCTAATCTCCTCCGTCAGCTCGGCACGTGTCCTCTCCGTCGGGCTTCGAGTTTCCAGAGATTGATGGTTCTGCCGTGGACAACTGCAGGATTTTCTTTGTCACCGAACCCGACACCACCACCACGACGCCCACGACCACTAAAACAACCACACCCGTCACCAGGAAGGTAATTAAACCATGGATGTCCACCAGCACCCAAAGCTTCTCAATGCTAACAAGCTAGCTCGTTAAAACCTGCGTTCAGGACTAATGTGCAATTTTAGTCTGTGTCTAAGACGCCGTACCGACGCATTGTTTTTTCCTAAATTGGAGAAATGTAATAATTAACACGTGAGAACATGGTTTTCACATGTGCTTTTGTATTAGGTACATTTCCATCCACCTGTTTTTATTGGTATTTTTCCATTAAAGTGGAAACGCAGAAAATTTTTAAGAAAATCTTGAAATATTGCAAAGTTTTTACGCTTGGCTAAGGTAGAAAAGTTGTTGCGCTAAAAGCTTTTATTTCCCTTCTCTAAAGCTCTTTGATGTTGCATCTGCGTTTTAAAGGCACCAGACGAATAAACGTGCCTTTCCATATTTTAATCTCTTATTTATCACTTTCCAGCAGGTCGTGACCACAACCAAAAAGCCAGCCGTCCAATTACCACCAAGGAAACCAGAAACAAAAAACACTGGAGCACCAATCAGGCCCCAGCCAGCTCCGGCAGGACCAATCACTGACAGCCTCCTGTACTACCTCCTGGCCAATGGCAGAAGACACGCGGCTGGTTCCCTCCCGGGGTTTGGGTCATCGGATAGCGACGAGTCAGCTCAGACGCCGCTGAAAAGAGCGGGAAGGACGGAGCAGAAGAGATGGAAAATAGGTTTGTCGTCCTCAGAGGACTCGAGTGACGAGTCTTAACGAGATTATTCAGTTTTGTGAGCGGTTACTTGACCTGTTGGTTTACTAATGTTTACATTTATTCCCTGAAAAGGGTTTTGCTTTAAGAGGCATAACAAACACCAAGATTACCAGTAAATTTAGCAGCCAGGAAAGCAGTAAATATTTTTGTCTGTTAGTAAATAATGTGTTTATTTAAATGTGTTAGCTTAAAGCTGCTGCAATTAAACAAAAACAACTAGGTTCATTTTTTAAAACTTTTTTTTTATTCCCATGTAAAACAACTGCTGTTTGATTCACAATTGTTGAGAAAGTATTGACATGAATGACCCGTTTGCTGCTTTATAAACGTGTAACATAATAAAACGAAATGTTGTTCTTGTATTTAGATGATTATTTGGTTTAATAATTGTCTTTTGTCACGGTGTTTGTGTGTCAGCGCTGTTGAGTCCGTGCTGCTGGGCTTCTGCTTGTTTGTCTTTCCTCTGGTCCTTGGAAGTGCCTTTGCTGTGTTTTCCTGAGAAAACATCAGAGCAATTATCACTTCATTTAGTCACAGATTGATCGGTTTAAGTACGAATACATGTTTTGTTTGTAGCAACTAGCCGGAAGCAATTGCATCCTTTTACATGTCGTCAACAAAATCCAAAATAATTGACCTGAAACACATTATATATTGTTCTCATGTAGAAGCTAATAGCATGTACTTATGTCATGTATTGGATAATAATAAGAATAAATTAGATTTATATAGCGCCTTTCTGAAAACCGCTTTACAAAGTGGACACAACACATAAGAAACATTTGGTTAAAAAGAAAATTGTTAGGACCTTTTTCCTGTTGGTCAAGTCATAATATCCCAAATGCAACTGAATGGACTGAAAAATGTACCAAAAATAGTATTTTTTTTGTGTGCAAAAGTTAATATGATTTTGCTAAATTCGCTGATTTGCTTGAGGGGAGCACGAACACATTTATTTGTTTTCTGTGAGCTGTAAAGACTCTTAAAGAAATAGCAACTTTAAAGCATTTCTCTACTGATTTTAGGCATTTTTTAACCATTGTTTGTCAAAAGGGAGTGGGTACAGTTAACATTAAAAGACTGGCTTTTGATTGGTCCAGACAGAGCCTGCAACATTTTTTCTTTGCTAAATTGTAGGTACTATGTTCAGGTGTGTGTGCGTACCGTCTCTTCCTCTGAGCTCTGGCAGCACTGAGCTTCTTAGATCTGGGAAATGGATGTCCGACTTCTTTTTGGTTGCTGTGATGCCACGATCGGACAGCAAAGAGCGCTCGTAGGTCAGATTCTTCTCCGACGCCTGAAAGGAAAGACGGTGGTAACTTTGGACGAGCACATTGTGATTCTGTTGTAAAACACGGACTGCGTTTACCTGTGCAGTGAGCGATCCTGTAAGGTGGCTGGACAGTCGACTGTAGATGCCACCGTGATGCCTCGACTTGTCTACACACCTGGAAAAAAACCCCCAAAGAAATGCGTTCAATCAGATGCTGAATTACAAAGCATTTGGAGAGTTTTACTTTGGAGTCTAAACCTCGACTGGAACCCAAAACGATTGTACTTGTGTGAGAACTTCAGTACCTAAGGCTGTGGCTCCCAGGATGGAACCCGGCCCCCAGGGAAAGGTGATCGCTGGTGGCTGGGCTCACAACAGAGAAGGAGGGGATGAAGGGTGTGGACGAGGGAGGGGGTGGTGGAGAAGATTGGGGTACACTGAAATCAAACTCCTCAACGTCTGCGGTGTCCATGTTTTGAAAAACGAAGCTTCTTGACGAAGCTTTGTGGTCCGGAGTCGTTGGGGAGGTGAATGAGGTTGAATCTGCGACAGTAGATGTATGTGTTGCGTCGTTTATTTCTGTGTTGTCTCTTTTCTTTCTTGCCTCTGTAGGAAATGTAGTTTTCTGAGTCTTTAGCGTCATTGTTGCGGTGGACTTGGTGTGGTTGCTGAAAGACCCAAGCTTAGTTTTAGGTTCTACGATCAAAGATTTGTAGTGATGGGGTTTTACATCGGATTCAGCTTCACTGCTGTTCTTACTCGAGCTTGTAGAAACCTTTGGGATTCGATTTACTAAAGACTTGGTTGTTGCGATGATGGACACAGAAATCGTTAAATACTCTCTGTTCTCTTTATCTGAGGCTTTCAATGTTTTCGGAATAGTGGTTCCTACTGACGCGTTGGATTCAGGGGTTTCGTTCGGCATGGAGGTCGAGGTTATTCCGGATTCTCTGGTGATCTTGGATGTAGAAGTGCCGGAGGACTCTGAGAACACAGGATTCTCCTTGTAATCTCCACCTGCAGCCTTGGACATCTCAATGTGGTTTGCAGCCGGGCTGATTTTCAAACATCCGTGATCTTCATTGATATCTTGACGAGTTTTGGTTGCGATCGATACTTCGGTAAATATTCTGTCCGTTGGAAGGCCTCTCAAAGGTTTGTTGGGTACACATGTGGTGTCATTTGTGGGTTTAGTATCTGAGGATGGGACTGTTTTGGACAACTTTGAGGTTCCTTTAGGTATTTGTGTAGTGCTGTGGGCAGGACTGGCTTGTATAAAAACTGTTGAGGACTGCTTTGAAAGATCTGAGGTAAAGGTCTTTGAAGGGCTGGTGGACAAAGATGTGTTGTTTTTGGAAGTTCTTGGGACAGAGTTTGAGGTCGTCTTAGATGGCTTAGGGTGTGAGGGTAAGACTTTTGGACATTCAGAGGTCCTTCTTTGCTCTGCGTCTGTGGTTGAACGATCGGCCTGATGCTCTGAAGGCGTAGTCGTCTTGCATGGTTTGGTAACAGAAGGTATAGTTGTGGTAGGAACCTCAATGTGGTCATTTCTTGATGGTTGAGACGAATTAGGTGTCAAGCTCGTCTCTACTTGATCACCGTTTGATATTTTAGAAGTTATGAATGTCGAAGCACCTTCAGGGTATTCTGTACTGAACTTCTTGCCAATTATCTGTGTTACGTGGGTATCTGTACGATCCAAAGCGGCTTTTGGAGATGAAGTCCCATTTGGTTGGTCAGTGGTTGAGCTTTTAGACAATTTGAGCACTTTTGTGTTTGAGTTGTTCCAGCTTTTACCAAAATCTTGACTTGGCTCCGATTTAGACGATCTACAGATCTCCATCACACTTTTCTCAATCCCACTTGGCACCATGTCGTCTAAGCCATTGGATATATCTTTTGTATCTGTATTTTTCAAAGGGTCTTCCCTCGTCTCGAGTGAAGCAACTTTCCCGTGTTTAGGTTTAGCTACCACTGTGTTATTGTCCTTCAGATCTGTTGCAGTCTTGGTGACCTCCAATGAATCAGAAGTAAGGGTTTTACTTGATTTAAAAATCTCTTGTTCCTTTCTTAGATTCCCACGGGTGGCTTTACCTGGTTTACTTTTCATGGCCAAAGTCGTTTTTGCTGCATTATCGATCTTTAAACCTAAAGTTTTGGGTTGTTTGGTGGACAACAAAGGTTCTGAGGTGTTACGAATGGTTTTAGAAAGCTTCGAAGGTTGCTTTCCTTTTGATTTCTCCATCTTCTCTTCGTCCTTCCTCTCCTTTTCCTTGTTGACTTTCTCATCCATATCTTCAGCTTGTTTCTTTTCTTTGCTTCTCCGGTTCTTGTCATCCCCTTCATTCCTTTCTCGTCTTGGAGTTTTGGTTATTTTTGGAAGGGTCGAGTTATCCCTGTGATCTTTTTGGATCTTAGCATTCAGCTCGTCCAAAAATCTGTGTAGATACAGAGAAAGATGTAGAAGCTCAGCATAAATTTGGAGGCTATTCAACAAGCAATACGTTGGGGATTTGACTCCTGGTATCACTACTGCTCGGGCAGCATTTGCAAGTCTAGCAGCTTACTCCAAGGGCAGAACTGGGAGACTAGGTAAGGTAAAAGAAGTTCTTAGATACAATAAGCTCCGGGGGATGCATCTGTAGTAACAATAAACCACATATAACACTACAAGCACACAAGAGATACCTGATGTGGAAAGAGTCTTGTGTGAACAGAGGATGTTCTAGCAGTTCTGAACACTGAGCTCGTCTTTCTGGATCCATCTGGAGACAACTCTGAAAGAGACAACACAAAAGTATTACTGGTTCTTTCTAAGCTAGCTGTTCCACTAGCCTCTACAGAACAGTTTTTTTTACAACAGGAACATAGGAAGGCAATGTCAAAACATCATAAGATCTATAGTTGTTGAAAACTAACATAATAAGCGCTATGAGCTCTTCAGAGGGATTGATGGAAGACACTTAAAAATATTGGGCAACAGAAGCTAGTTAAAGAGAAACAGGACTGAAGTTCATCCCATTTCAGCTCCACTTTGTTTCTGCCTCCGTCAACCAACGACGTCAAACTCAAAGCTTTAAAATCTCTTTTGGTGAAGTCACGTACACTGCATTTAATCTGATCCAGCTCTTGTTTCTTGGTGGTGAAAGTACTTGGCAAAAGCCAAATTAATGCATGTTTTACAGTCCTTTTTATTTGATCATGTAAAGTTATTTTAAATACTTATAATGTGACATGTAAGTCAGTAAAGCAACCAACTAAACTGTACCTGAGCCAAATCCAGGGCGGTGGGTGTGATTGTAGGAAAACGCTGTTCCAGTGGGACTCGGCCAGAATATTCAGGCAGTCTGACTCCGGAAAAGACGGGATTCCTGTAGAACAACTCCTGGTGATGAGCCGTCAGGTTACCTACGAGAACCCGAAAGAGTACAGGTGTGTTGAGAGAGTTAAAAGACGAGATTTTGCACCTATTTATCTAACGTATATCCTCACCGAAGCATCTGACGATGTGGTAAATCTGGTCGAGGTCGGAGTCTCCGGGGAACAGAGGCTGACCTGTTAACATCTCGAGTAACAGACAACCAAAAGCCCACACGTCTACCGGTCTACACACACAGACACACCTGTTAAAATCTGTATCAACAGAAAACATATACCAACATATCATCCGGTGTACACACTGACACCTACTTTCCATATTTGGTGTCTCCCACCAGCAGTTCAGGTGCTCTGTACCAGCGAGTGGCCACATAGTCAGTATAGACGCCCCCCTCCGCGGCCGATGTCATGGTCCGGGCAAAGCCAAAGTCGCACATCTTAACCACGCCGCCCTGAGAGATGAGTATGTTCTCTGGTTTAATGTCACGGTGGATGATCTATGAAGGAAAGAGAGGATAAAAATACAGGAATATGTTGTTATCCTTCCTCTGGAGCCATATATTGCAGGCCATCGGCGCTTTGAGAAGACGTGGTTTATTTCTCTGAGTTTGTCCTCACATTTTGCTGGTGGCAGAAAGCGGCAGCGCTCAAGATCTGGTACAGGTACTGCCGGCTGGTGTTCAGGTCCAGTCCGCTCGGGTTTTGCTCCAGATCATCCAGAAGGGTTCGCTCTACGAACTCGAACACCAGATACCAGCGGCGGCGACGCTTCCACACTTCTAGAAGGTTCACCAGGTTGTCGTGACGCAGTTGCTTTATGGTTACAAAGAAAAATTATCTATATATTAAAGCATATTTTACTTAGTGCCAATTGGCCTACATGGCTGATGGATTGATTGACAGGTACCCTCAGCAGCTTGATCTCCCTCAGGGCGATCTTCTTCACCGTCTTGTCGTCGTCCGAGTCCACAAACTTCTTGATGGCGACGAGGCGGCCGGATTCTCTGTGACGGCACTTCAGCACGGTGCCATAACTGCCTTCCCCGACCAAACCCAGAGACTCGTAGCGCTCCATCAAATCCTGGAGGGAGAGCAACTCATAACACGTCAAAAAAAAATGTTTACTAATTTATTACTGATTATCACCGAAGCAAACACAGCCTTTTGAAAGAGACAAAAAAATGTAGAAATATCAATAAACAGTAGGAAAAAAAGAGTTCTATTAAATGACAAAAGCAGAATAAACACAATTACACAAAGTAAAAAGACAATGAATTAGGCTAAAAGTAATATGTAAAATGAAAACAGTGCCGAAAAAAAGATTGTTATATACTACCACTATTTTGGAAACTATTCTGATAATTGTTGTTTAAAAACATGTTCTTTTCCTTTAAATAATGTTAATGTGTTAGTTATAATGTTGAGGTTTGGAATAAACAAATATTGTGAAGGTGTCACTTTGGGCTAATTTCTCACTATTTTTACTTTTTTAAAAAAAATTTTTTTTTACAAACAATCAATGTATTAATGTAGAAAATAATCAGCACATTAATTAAAAGTTAATTAAGTTAATAGTTGAGCTCCAGCTCAACACCTACAACAGTAAAATCCTGCTTTTACATTAATGCACGAGTAACAATAATCTAATGATATATATAATATATATATATAATAGTACAACAGTCACAGCCTGGGACGTTTTTATACTTTAATACAGTTTTCCTGAGTAATATTTTCAATGCAGGACTTTTACTGTACTGTATTTTTGCAGTGTAGTACTTTTACTGAAGTAACGGATCTGAATACATTACATTACATGATATTATATTACATTATATTACATTACATTATAATAAAGTAACGTAATGATAAACTACCTTACAAACCTTACAGCTGAACTTCCGCTGTCGACGTAAACACTGGAGTAACGTTTTGTTCCTGTGCGCGCGTGCGCGTGTGTCACCCGACACGTTGACATGGCAACGCCTCCCACCACGCGCTCCCTCTGTGCGCGCAGAGCGGTCGAACGTTACGTCACAGCGGAAGGTTTTATTTTTATTTTTTATTTTATTTCATTCTAAACGTAGTTAGCAGTTAGCAAACAAGCTAGCACCTCTATTAAACTGCTGTCCTTGCATGAAAAATATAATCTGTTTGTTTTTCCAGAAATAATAATACTTATAATAATAATATTGGTTATTAATAGTATTTGAATACACATCATCACACTTCACACACTGGAGTTTTTAAGTAAAGTAAAACTCCATAAAGTAACACCATCCCCGTCCCATCCCCTATAAATAAACAATAAACAAAAATATGGGTTTTGGGAAAGATGCCCCAGATATAAATAATTCATCTTTTTATGAATTTTATAAAAATATATTTTAGATGTTGTTATGCACATCTCCAAATTGCGTAACCTAAATGTTTCTCTGTATACACCTTCGTCAAAAACAAACAAATCCTTAAAAATCCATCAAATCAAAATGTGTTTGAGTGAATAATTCCTTAAGAAGTAAACAAGACTTTTACAAACGGCAGATCGTGCTGCATGGAGGAGTTACACCATCTTACCTCAATTATCTTTAGAGATAATTAATTAGAAATCTAATATTTCTGCTTGATAAACAAACATTAACAGAAGCTCTGTACCTCCACCTGCTGCCACTTGTAGTGCACTGCTGCTCCTGGCTAAAACTAATCCAGTCAAATCTAATTATAATATATATATATATATATATATAATGTATATTTATAATGCTCAAACTGTTTCAGAGAGATTAGATTCAATTTTGTGGTCATTCTTTCAGTATACAACATAATGTTCATATATAAATATACATATGTATATAATGTGTATATAATATCTATCTATATATATCTATGTAATAGATATATCTCTATATATATATATATATATATATATATATGTATAATGTGAAAAAAGCCAGTTTCCCAACCTATAAAAGTACTCACCTTTTACTTAAAATAAAACCTCTGTAAATATAGCGGTTAATGGGCTATCTATGGCGAGAGGAGAGGAATATTAATTTCACAGAGACAAAGTTCTAAAAAGCACAATTTATATTTTTCACATTACATTTTGTGGATGTATTTTCTGGTTATATGTGTTTGTATGAAGTAAAAAAAAAAAAAAAAAAGCATCTGTGAAAAGGTTTTAATGAAAAAATAGTTATTTACAATGACAAAATACAGACTGTGTACATTCATGAGAGCAGTAAAAATAAATTCAGCAACATAATGTGTTCGTGTTAATCCGGATTTTCTGCTAGTTTTCTGATTTCCTCCAGTAGCTCTGAGAAAGACGGTCGACCCTGAGGCTTCTACACCACCACAGAAGAAGAAGAAGAAGAAGAAGAAGAAGAAGAAGAAGAAGAAATTATGTTGCGGTTAACAAAAACTAAGTGATGAGAATTTATTGTCAAAGTGAGAAAACTACGAGAACGTTTTTGGGCCATTGTAGGTTATAATAATAATAATTATCCCCGGGGAGGGAATTAATATTCAGAGAAAAAAACTGTGAGATGAAAGTCGTAAATTTATGAAGAAAAGATTAATATATTCTGAGATTAAAGTTGTAAAACTTGGACGTTCTCTAAAATTGAAGTCTTAAATTTACGAGAAAAATACTTGAATATATTCTGAGATTAAAATACTTGGGTTTTTACTCACATTTATTTTACTCTATAATTTGAGAGAATATTCAGGATTTTTCTCGTACACATTTTATTTTGGAAATTCAGAATTTTTCTCTGAATATTACCTCCGTAATTTCTTTAACCTACAATGGCTCTGATATCATCATATAAAACTTGGTTTACATTCACACTGAATGAGTGATGAATGAATGAATGTATGATGAATGAATGAGTGAGTAGTGAGTGATGAATGATGAATGAATGAGTGAGTGATGAATGAGTGAGTGAGTGAGTGATGAATGAATGATGAATGAATGATGAATGAGTGAGTGATGAATGATGAATGAATGATGAATGAATGATGAATGAGTGAGTGATGAATGAATGTATGATGAATGAGTGAGTAGTGAGTGATGAATGATGAATGAATGAGTGAGTAGTGAGTGATGAATGATGAATGAATGAGTGAGTGATGAATGATGAATGAATGAGTGATGAATGAATGATGAATGAATGATGAATGATGAATGAATGAGTGAGTGATGAATGAATGATGAATGAATGATGAATGAGTGAGTGATGAATGAATGTATGATCAATGAATGAGTGAGTAGTGAGTGATGAATGAATGAGTGAGTGATGAATGAGTGAGTGATGAATGAATGAATGATGAATGAATGATGAATGAGTGAGTGATGAATGAATGAGTGAGTGATGACTGATGAATGACTGATGAATGACTGATGAATGACTGATGAATGGATGAATGAATGAATGATGAATGAGTGAGTGATGAATGAATGATGAATGAATGAGTGAGTGATGAATGATGAATGAATGAGTGAGTAGTGAGTGATGAATGATGAATGAATGAGTGAGTGATGAATGAGTGAGTGATGAATGAATGAATGATGAATGAATGATGAATGATGAATGAGTGAGTGATGAATGAATGAGTGAGTGATGACTGATGAATGACTGATGAATGACTGATGAATGACTGATGAATGGATGAATGATGAATGAGTGAGTGATGAATGAATGATGAATGAATGAGTGAGTGATGAATGATGAATGGATGAGTGAGTGATGAATGAATGAGTGATGAATGAATGAGTGAGTGATGAATGAGTGAGTGAGTGATGAATGAATGATGAATGAGTGAGTGATGAATGAATGATGAATGAGTGATGAATGAGTGAGTGATGAATGAATGAGTGAGTGATGAATGAGTGAGTGATGAATGATGAATGGATGAGTGAGTGATGAATGTATGATGAATGAATGAGTGAGTGATGAATGAATGATGAATGAGTGAGTGAGTGATGAATGAATGAGTGAGTGAGTGATGAATGAATGAGTGAGTGAGTGATGAATGAATGAATGATGAATGAGTGAGTGATGAATGATGAATGATGAATGAATGAGTGAGTGATGAATGATGAATGAATGAATGAATGAGTGAGTGATGAGTACCTCGTGCCAGCAGCGGTACATGATGGCGTAGAGCGGCTGCGAGACTCGGTGCGGTCGGTACAGCCGCACTCCTCTGGTGATTTCGTTTACCACGTCCAGGTTGGAGCGGTTTTCAAACGGAGTCCGACCCTCCGAGTAGATCTCCCACATCACCACACCTGCGCACACACGCACACACACACACACACACACACACACACACACACACACACACACACGTCCAAATTATGTTTTCACTTTGATTTTAGCTGGGAAAATTAAATATCCGCTTTCATTTGGAACAAAAAGACAAATCGTACTTATGAAAACAGTAAATCTTAACTTCTGAAAAAGCACTGAAGAGCCTCTAAAGATCAGACATAGACCGAGGGAAAGGCAAAATACATTTAAAAAAACTACAAACTACTGTTGCAGGCGCCAAACCTGCACAAATAAAACCAAAGTAAAAAGGTGAAATGCACTCCTAACTGAGCTGCCAGGTAGAAAGCGTCCCGCTGCGCTGGTGGTATTTGCACGTATTTAAATGAGGTAACATGCAGACATTTGGTGCAAAATCATCTTCTTTCTTTGCAAATGAGCCTCATTGCAAAAGCACATTTATAAATATATCCTCCACTTCAAATTATGCCATAAGTATTTACAGTTGTCCCTAATATTGCTCATTTCCTCACCTTGTAAAGCACTTTGTGATTTAATTAAAATGATTATTATTATTTCACAGTCTGAAGGTGTGTGTTTGACAAACTGGGATTTGAAATCTCTCCGTCACGTTTGAATTCTTGCCTGATTTTTCTTTTTCCATTGTTCTGCCTGCTGTGTTCTTGGTGCAACATTTACACTTTTGCTATAATATCATCAGTGCATGATGTTTGCGTGTGTTCCTCACCGAAGGACCAGACGTCGGACCGGCTGCTGTATTTACTGTAGTGCAGAACTTCCGGAGGAGACCACTTGACGGGGAACTTGGCTCCACTCGAGCTCGTGTACTGGTTGTCCAGAACGTACCTGCAAACATGAACAATACACACCTGAACATACACACCTTAAACACAACACACTGTTTGACATTTTAATCCAGCAGCTGGTTAGCTTAGCTTAGCATAAAGACTGGAAACAGGGGGAAACAGCTAGCATGGCTCTGTCAGAGGCGATAAAATCCCCCTGTAAAACTCTTTAATTTTCAACACAATTCAATGTTAAAATGACATTTCGCATTTTTACAGGGCATTATGGAACAAACTATTTAAAGAAGTTATCCGGCACAAAACGTCCCATAAAAAGGAGAAATTTTCATATTTACACTTTTATTAAATTAAACAAGCATTTCAATTATAGGGCTGTCAATTAATTAAAAAAATTATTACATGATATGCTGATTAATTAAATCAAAATTAATCACCTTTCATCAAATATTTGCTTGAAAAAGCCCCCAAATTAAGACCTCAGCTCAAAAACATTTCATTATCACGGAACATGAGTAAAGCATTGACAATCAAAATCAAAAGCGGGCATCAGAAATCAGTTAATTGTTAATTTCCAATAATATTTCCAAACACGTGTCTTTTTATCATTAAACATAAGCCTCACTTAGCCTGAAATGTAGCCATTATGTTATTTTTTTAAAAATAATTAATAAATTTAAATGTCTTAATTTGAAGGAGAGTTGATTATTGAGCTTTAGAGGTGCCATGCTAGCAGTTTCCCCCCGTTTCCAGTCTTTATGCTAAGCTAAGCTAACCAGCTGCTGACTGATGGGAGTCTCAGCAGAAAGCAAATAAAGATACGTTCCAAAATGTCGAACTTTTCCTTTAACACATGAAAATAAGGCAAAAATGGCCGTACCTGGTCATTCCAAAGTCGCAGACTTTCACCACATTTTGCTCATTAACCAGACAGTTCCTGGCTGCCTGGAGGACGGAAAATAACCATGAAAACTCAAATATGCAGCTGAACATTTTACCTGCGCGCAAGGGTGTAACTTTGGTTTGAGAAGTGAGGGGACACACACACACACACACACACACACACACACACACACACACACACACACACACACACACACACACACACACACACACACACACACACACACACACACACACACACACACACACAAAACAGGGGTCTGGGGGTCCTCTGCCAGAAAAATGTTCTCCATTTGAATCCCATTTCCTGCATTTCTACAAACATCTAGGGACTATGGTGATAGAAAATCCAAGAACAAATTAAGTTGGCCATAATGATAAATTCTGCCAGAAAGAATAAAACTAAAATATGTAGAAGAAAAAGCTGTCTTACTTTCTGAATTTGTTTAATATGGGGGCCGATAGCCAAGACTGGAGAGAATCATGTTATTAAGTAAAACATTTTCACAATTAATGTTTTGTTAACACAGAGGCGGGCTGTGGCCTGCTCCTCCGTGGCGATGGCGTCTTGTGGTTAAAACATAATAATAAACTCATTTGAAAGTAGGGGGGACACAAACGGGATTTTGAAAAGGGAAGGGGACATTATTTCATTATTTCTTCTTTTCATGACTAAAATGCAAATGACATGTAATTTGTCTATATTTTTTGGTATTTCCTACAAAAAAAACAATGACAGTTTCTAAGCATGACAAAACCGCTTCACTAAGCACAACCCTTTTGACTTTTTGATTATTTTTTGATAATTTTTTGATAATTATTTGATAAATTTTTGATAATTTTTTGATAATTTTTTTAAATTTTTTGATAATTTTTTGGTAATTTTTTGATTTCATGACTAAAATGCAAATGACATGCAATGTGACTATATTTTTTGACATTTCCTACCATAAAAACAATCACAGTTTCTAAGCATAACAATGCCACCTAACTAACCCCAACCATTCCCTTTTTTCTTAATTTTCTCAATGATTTAACTTTAAGTACTTAAACCACATTTTACTACACAATCAGTACTTTTACTTGAAGTACTTTGAGTACATTTTACTTCAGGTTCCTGTCTCACCAGGTCTCTGTGGATGAAGCTTTGAGTCTCCAGGTAGTCCATCCCCTCACAGACATCCTGGCACATGGACAGGAGCCACGCCTCCTTCAGAGCGCCGCCCCGCAGCCGCAGGAAGTTCAGCAGGCAGCCGTGCTCCATGAACTCGGCCACGATCAGCAGGGGGCGCTGCTGCAAGCAGACGCCGTACAGCTGCACCAGCTTCGGGTGACACAGCCTCCTGCGGAGACACAGTTTCACTTTACTGCAGCTAAAGTACTAACACCACACTGTAACTATACTGTGGCAGTAAAAGACAGTATAATCAGGAAGAACTAGTATTAAAGTATGAGAAGTATAAAAACGTCACCTGTGTACCAATAGATATTATATCATTAGATTATTATTACTCATGCATTAATGTAAAAGCAGGATTTTACTGTTTGTTGAGCTGCAGCTCATTTTGAACAATTAAAAATAGTGAAAATAGTGAGAAATGAGCCCAAAGTGACACCTTCACTATGTTCTTTTAGTCCAAACCTCAACATTATTAAAAGGTTTGTGAAAAGATTAATCAACTATTAATTTCAGCTGTACTTATATTATTTTTTATATGTTTTGAGTGCAAAAATATTCATTTGTAAACTAACTAATGTATTATATTATACATTTCCAGCAATAGTCTTATGTATCTTACTTATACCTTTTGGCATTAAACACTTTATTATAGATCCCGTTTCACCACTTTAACCTCTCTATGTTTATTTATATGTATTTTATAAATAAAGTACCTTTATCAATAAAGTATTTCTGATATTGAAATAATTGTAGTGCAGTAAAAAGTACAATATTTCTATACGAATTGTAGTCGAGTAGAAGTATAAAGTAGCATGAAAAGAAAATACTGAAGTACAAATATCACAAATGTGTACTTAAGTTCAGTACTTCACAGACAGGTAGACAGACAGGTAGACAGACAGGTACACAGAAAGGTAAACAGACAGGTACACAGACAGGTACACAGACAGGCAGACAGACAGACAGGTACATAGACAGGCAGACAGACAGACAGGTAGACAGACAGACAGACAGGTAGACAGCCAGACAGACAGGTAGACAGCCAGACAGACAGGTACACAGACAGACAGACAGACAGACAGACAGACAGACAGACAGACAGACAGGTACATAGCATAGACAGGCAGACAGACAGACAGGTACACAGACAGACAGACAGACAGGTAGACAGACAGGTACACAGACAGGTAGACAGAGAGACAGACAGACAGGTACACAGACAGGTACACAGACAGGCAGACAGACAGACAGACAGGTACACAGACAGACAGACAGACAGACAGACAGACAGACAGGTAGACAGACAGACAGACAGACAGCCAGGTAGACAGACAGGTACACAGACAGGTAGACAGACAGACAGACAGGTAGACAGCCAGGTAGACAGACAGACAGACAGGTAGACAGCCAGGTAGACAGACAGACAGACAGACAGGTACACAGACAGGTACACAGACAGGCAGACAGACAGACAGACAGGTACACAGACAGACAGACAGGTACACAGACAGGTACACAGACAGGCAGACAGGTAGACAGACAGGTACACAGACAGACAGACAGACAGACAGACAGACAGGTACACTAGATGTACTCCCCCCCTCTTACATCATGACCTTGGCCTCCTCGATGAAGTCCTCCTCGTACATGGCTCCCTCTCTGATGGCCTTGATGGCGACTCTGTGCTGAGCCCTCCACTTACCGAGCCTCACCAGCCCAAACTGCCCGCTGCCCAGCTCCTTCATGAAGGTCAACTCACTGGGGTTGATCTCCCACTTCTCTGCGGGGAGGAGGAGGAGGAGAAAGAGGATGAAGGATGAAGGAAAAATACTGTTTGAACTCAAGACAACTGGAGGAGACGAGAGGTGGGAGGACGAGAGAGGCCAGGTTCTGCTGGAGAGGGGGACAGAGTGACGAGATCCTCGTGGTGCCGGGACAGTTTTCAGAGTCCAACAAGGTGAGACATCATCCATTGTTATATGAGAAGGTGTGTCAAGACTTTGGTAGTCTAGTGTGACGGGGGTTACAAATAAAAAGAGCCTCAGAATGACTCTATAAAAGTTGTCTCGTAGTAGTAAAATAATATGGGAAAGCACTTTATATGAGAAAGTTACACATGCAGTGTCAGTGTTACTGTTACAAAATAAGATCACCTATATGTCACCAGCAACACATGTATCCTACATGGCAGTATTAGTGTCACAACCACATTTGACTGTTGAAAGATGCCGAGAGCAGATTTAAGAGATGAACCTCATGAGGAAGCTGACCTTACAGTGCACGTAGATCATGTAAAAAGAGTCTAGATGGAACAAACGCCACTGGATATGCTGTTGTGACTCTTACTAAAGTATTAAAATCAGAATCAGTACAGTCATCACAAGCGGCTGAACTAATAGCAGAAGCATGTAAACTAGGAAGAGGGCGAGTAATAAACATATATACAGACGGTAACATCTACAAATAAACCGATAAAACATTCGGAGCTAATAAGTAATCACCTTGCAGCGACACAGCTACCGGACGAACTGGCAGTGTGTAAGTGTGCAGCTCACACAACAGGTACTGACTCAGCTTTACAAGGTAATCTCAAGGCAGATGAGGAAGCTACAAGAGCTGCACAACAGGGAAGCAGCAAAACATGACAGCGATACAGAAGCACAGGAGCAGTAGAAGAGTTGGGTCATGAATCCTGCAAAATAGACAAGACGTAGCATCAAAAACAGAAAAAGCAAAGCAGTAAAATAAATACAAAGGACTTTGGCAAGAGGGAGATGGAAAATGAGTGCTAGCTAAAAGCCTGCATCATTATGTGGCACTTTTGAGGACAGATGAGACCTAAAAGAGGACAGATGAGATCTAAAAGAAGACAG
>CALSBV010007744.1:6814-17781 GCA_943590825.1 Bovichtus diacanthus | reverse complement strand
TGTGTCTCTTTGTAGTTGTTTTGTGTCTCTTTGTAGTTGTTTTGTGTTTCTTTGTTGTCGCTTTGTGTCTCTTTGTTGTCACTTTGTGTCTCTTTGTGGTTGTTTTGTGTCTCTGTGGTCGTTTTGTGTCTCTTTGTGGTCGTTTTGTGTCTCTTTGTATTTGTTTTGTGTCTCTTTGTTGTCACTTTGTGTCTCTTTGTAGTCACTTTGTGTCTCTTTGTGGTTGTTTTGTGTCTCTTTGTAGTCACTTTGTGTCTCTTTGTGGTCGTTTTGTGTCTCTTTGTGGTCGTTTTGTGTCTCTTTGTAGTTGTTTTGTGTCTCTTTGTAGCTGTTTCTTTCTGTCCCTGCAGGTAGAAACGTCTCTTTCTTTCTGTCCCTGCAGGTGTTCCAGGTGTTCAGTGTTTCAGCCACCTGAGCTTCAACCTGTGCCGGTGGTGCGAGGTGTCCAGTCCGGTGTGTAAGGACAGCGTCTGCTTCAGTAACTGCACGCTGTCCTCCTTCTGCACCGTCATCGATGAGATCTGCATCGCCATGTGGTGAGAGGACTGTTTTCAAAAAACATTCATCAATATTTCTTATGTTCTGACTTTTTGGTTGAATTGTGCATCTTTTTAGAAATATTTCACAGCGAAATAAACTGAAATAAAACATCAGATAAGAAAATAACTTTCATAATAACCTTGACGCTCAACTGCTGGATTATAATCCAGATGTTCTCTATTTATTTAATTGTACCGCTGCAACTTTTTATTTGATTTTCAAACTTTTTATTTTTATTTTTTACAACCCACTTGCACTTTGTCCTCATTTCACTGCACATGTTTATACGTCTCCAGTAGAAATTCTGCCACTTATTTGAAGTTATTGTTTATCAGTATTGAATAGTTTTTTTTTATCTTTAACTTTATCTTTTTGTTCTAAAATGCTGTAACATTTGGGATTAATGACGACAAATGTAATGTTTGAACAAAAAGAAATGAATATTCTTACCTGTTTAATTTAAGCCTTTACTGTCTGCTACAGACTTTTATAACTAAGATAATTAATAAAAATATAAGATCCGACCGACATCATGACACCGAAGTATTTTAGGTTCTCGACCGTGGACGAATAAATGACGATATACGTGTTGTGTTCAAGGTCATTTGAACAAGTGACATCCGTACGATGTAAAACCCAAAGATATACAAGATTCAAAGAAAGTCACTGCTCGTAGGTGGATCGTGTTACCTTTGCTAAGCTAGCTGTTTCCACCTGTTTCCAGTCTTTATGCTAAGCTAAGCTAACCATAGTTTCATATTTATAATCTGACTCTCTGCAAGAAAGGCTAATTAATCTATTTCCTAAAATGTTCCTTTAATGAACATTTAGACAAACATACATTTGTACATATTTGTTACAGAATAAGTCTTTTTTTATTGTCTGACGTTTTTAGTACTTTGTCTTTATTTTTCTTTCCTCTCCATGTTTATGAAGGCATTTTTCTTGTAAGTGACACTTGGTCATAAACCTGGCTGTAACCTGATCCTCCTAAAGAAGCAGCTGAGCAGACGTTGCTGTCGTGTGTGTGTTTTAAATGTGTCTTGTGTTTGTGCTGGAGTTGAGTGTGTGGACTGTTGAACAAAGCAGCACAATATGTCCCATAAAACGCTTTAATACAAAGTGCAGGAGCCAGCAGAGTCCGGCACAGAACAGCTAAGCTGCTGCAATATGTTGTTGATCAGCATTATGAAACATCCTGAAGTCATTTCTCTCAACTCGCTACTGTTGCAGGAAAGAAAGAAAAAAAAAAGCCACATGTGACTGCACTTTCTTCTCTTCATATTTGATTTCTCACAGTTGTTTTCCATGCTTCACACACTGGCATCACACGACTGGAAAGTTTCTGCTGATTCGTGCTTTTGTTTGGATAACAGTGCTCCCCCCTCGCTGCTCCCCTCTCATTTCCTGTTCGCGTCAGCCCGCCCGACCCTCCCAGATAGCTGCAGGAAACCAGAGATAAGAGTAGAAGAAGAAACAGACGCGTTGCTTTATTCAGGGCAAAGTTGAGGGGGGTCATCGCGGGGCAGCTCGGACAGACGCACGCGTACGAGCTGAACCTCACACGTCCGTTAACGCCAACAAAGTTATGAATTATTCACAAACGCCCTGAGGTCAGACCTGCTCCCCTCCGTTTACCGTTGAAAAGAAAGATTAATGTTAATATATATATTAATCTGAGTGAACTCCATGGAGTTAAACGTGCTGTTTTTCCTGGTTTTTAACTACATTGATATTTGCATAATGATTCATGTAATTAAATAACTTTTTTGTCATTTTTTTATGTAGTCAGCTACTAAAACTTCAAACTATTTTAGGCCATGAAAGAAAAGGAATCATGTTTTCATTTCTGAGCTGTAATTGAAACTCTTTCCTCCCTGATGAGTAAAAAAGGCTTGTTGTTTGTATTGTTCATGCTGCCAAAAATGATAATTATTAATATAAAAGTTTCAAGTCTTTATCTCCAACTATGCTACTACAGAATGTACGAAGACAAATAGAGTAAAACTAGAACAGTGCAGAAGCTAAAATAGGATTAAAATAATGATCAAATATAGAACTGGTCGATGATATTATGTAAACTGACTCCAAACGTTATGTTATTTTCACAAACTTGGATGCATGTTCCTCTTCAGGAGGAAGAACAACGACACGATGACGGTGCACACGATGTGTCACAACCCCACCCTGCCGCTGGAGGGCGTGGACCCCGGCCTGCTGCTCAACTTCACCTCCAGAGAGTGTCACATGGTCCCGCAGCCCGCAGAGGACGGCGCCATGATGGTCTGTGGCTGCCACGGAGAACACGAGTGTAACGACAAACTCATCTTTGGCAAGGGAGCCAACGGTGAATACATGCACGGATGAAGGGGTTAATGGATGGATGATGGATGATGGATGAAGGATGATGGATGATGGATGATGGATAAAGGATGATGGATGAAGGATGGCGCAATAGATAGATGATAGATGATGGATGATGGATGGATGGATGATGGATGGATGGATGGATGGATGATGGATGATGGGTGGATGAATGGATGATGGATGGATGGATGATGGATGGATGGATGGATGGATGATGGGTGGATGGATGGATGGATGGATGGATGATGGATGATGGATGGATGAAGGATGGGTGATGGATGAACAAGGGTTTGGAAGAAAATATCCCTGATAAACAGGTGAATAGATTATTCCGTCTTTTTCCGGGATGCAATAAATATTAATGAATTCATGTGTGATCAGATGGATAAACAGACACACATTGTTAGATTATATAGATAAATTATAGATATTACGAAATGGACGAACAGTTGAATGAATAGATAAGTATATTGATCGATGGATAGATGCATAGATTTCAGTATTTTCTCTGCTGCAGGATTTTCCAAGCTGCAGAGTAAAGATGTGATCCCGGTGGTGGTGGTGAGTCTGGTGCCTCCTATCCTGGTGGCCATAGTTGCCACCGCCGCCTTTTACTTCTACCGCACACACCGTCCTGACAAACCGGGCCCTCCTGCACGCCCTGCCTGGCCCACCAAACGCACCCCGGAGCTCTATCAGGCTTTCGACCTGCCGTGTGGGGCGCTTGGGGAAGGTGGAGGAGGAGGTTTGATGATGGGTCCTGGAGCTGAAAGGGGGGAGTCGAATGCCAAGGGGCCATTTCCCAACAATGATATTATCAGTGACATGACAGACTGGCAGGGCCAGCTGGATGAACCGCTGCCCATCAAGCTGGAAGTCCTAGTGGGGAAGGGGCGCTTTGCTGAAGTGTGGAGGGCGTGCCTGCTGGACGGAAGGACAGGCGGAGTTAACAGCTATGAAACTGTGGCGGTGAAGGTGTTTCCAGCCGTAGAGTACATCTCGTGGAGAAACGAGTGCTCCATCTTCTCCGACCCCAAGCTGGAGCACGACAACGTGGTTCGCTTCCTTGCAGCTGAAGAGAGGGGCCCACCTGGACACCCCCTCAGGAAGTACTGGCTGGTTCTGGCCTATCACAGCCTTGGGAACCTGCAGGACTTCCTCACAGCAAACATACTGAGCTGGGAGGAACTTGTTGTCATGGCTGGCAGCATTGCCAGAGGGTTAGCTCATCTGCATAGTGACACAACGCCCGCTGGGATACCAAAGGTAAATCACTCTATAATGTCTGGAAATACAGTTTTGCTCACCCTGATTAATCAAATTGTTTCTGCATTTCCCACCTTCCATGTGCTCCCTTTATACTAACTAAACAAAACTAGCATCACCATCGATCTGACAGCCATGTTGAGTTTCATGGCAGAGGTTCCTAAAGACTGAGGGCACCAAGGGCACGACAATACCCTGAGACCCGGCTGTCACCTTCATTTTGATTAACATGTTGGACCCTGCATACTCAGTGAAAAGGGTCTTTGTTGAACAGGAGCTGCTTCACCTTCATAGCTTCTTCAGTTTGCTCTCTAGTTTAATCAAATTGCCTTTAATTCCATAAGTGTAATCTATTTAGACTTTGCCATGACCCTGTGTCTTTGTGTCTTTGTGTGTCAACACAAGCATCCCAATTCTTCCTGAGTTGACGAGAGTGAATGGTGACTCGTCCGTGCACTACATTGTTGATATGGTTCTGAGAAAGACAAACTTAATGATTTTAAACTTTCTTTATCTTTGTCTTTGCTGTCTCTTTACCAAACAAGCAAAATGTTCTACCAGATTAAAAATGTTTGGTGATTAAGGACACTTTAATTCCCGTCTTGAGAATTTAATGTTCACTAAAGAAACACATTATACAATACATACCAGCACCCACAATAACTGAAGGGGAATGATGAGTGCACCAACATTTTAATCAACTCAGATCTTCTCTCATCTGGACTGTGATGTCTTGAGAGTAAGAGGACAATATTCAGACCGACTTTAGCAAGGAAACCTGAAACTCTAGAAGTGAGGACATCCCCCTTCCCCCTCTGATCCCCAGTGGAAATGATGTCCGTGCAGTTTGCAGATTTGATTGTTCAGATCCTTCAGACCTCCCTCCCCCCAGAAAATAAGTTTCTGTGGTCTGTAAGCTTTTTCTTGACCTGCTGCAGTCAGTTTTACTTTTCCCTTTGTAGATTTGAGCAGCTAACAATGCTGTTGCACGGTCATTGCTTTCCGAGTTGCATGTCTTGCTTGCTGACGGAGCTTGTTGCTGGATGTTTGTGTTGCTGTAGGTGCCGGTTGCCCATCGGGACCTAAAGAGCAGCAACATCGTGGTAAAGAGCAGGAAGGAGTGCGCTCTGTGCGACTTTGGTCTGGCGTTAAGACTGGACCTCTCCCTCACTGTTGACGACTACGCCAACAGTGGACAGGTAAACTATAAAGGTTGAGTTTTTAAATACATCACAAAGCAGAACTTGAACCCTGTGTCATCCCGTCCAGGTGGGGACCGCTCGCTACATGGCTCCTGAGGTACTTGAGTCCAGGGTGAACCTGGAGGACCTTGAGGCCTTTAAACAGATGGATGTTTACTCCATGGCGCTGGTCCACTGGGAGATGGCCTCCCGCTGCCACGCCGTCGGAGGTAGGAGCTTCTACATGTTTGTATGGAACTTCAGGAGAATAGAGGCAAGACGGAGATAAACCTCCGACAGTCCACACGTCATTACAGTAGTTTTTATGCCTAGTTTAGTTTTTAGCGGTGTCCCTCCCTCCCATTTCTGTGAACGTGATCTCTCAGCTGCGCCTTGCAGGAAATATCAGGAATATCCGAATTTAGCACAAACGTCCTCTCAGGCTCAAATTATGAAATTATTATATTTTGGTGGTCAAAGGTCGCTGTGACCTCACAAACTCAAGAAGTCATTCACTAATTATGACAATTTCACTCTAATAACTGGGAGGATAAAATGATAAAGTGATGACATGTAAAGTGCATTTTGACTGGAGGTGCAGGCCGCGAGCTCACAGCCATACTGTGCATAATACTCAAGTTCCTCAATGTAACTGTTTATTGTTACGGGACGACATTATTATTAATTTTGAGTAGTGTTTGTGTACACCTGATGAATGTAAGTCCAATATTTACTCGCTTTTATATCTGATTTTGTGCTCCACTTCCTTCTGAGGGAAATCTCTTGAGCTAAATGCTCCACTATGTTCTCCAGCGAGTCTCCAGCTGTGTCTGTCTGCTGGTTGCAGCTGAGCAGGTAGAGAACAGTGGCTGTTTACAGCTTATTCCCCCAAAGAAACGACGCTATGAGAGGACTGGGAGGGAACCGGAACAGCAGAGTTGTGACTGATAAACCATGAGCTGAAAGATACTAAAAAGCTGTAAATCTCCAGGGGTTTATTCTTGAGTGTTGAAACACATGTGTGTGTGTCGGTGCAGAGGTGAAGAGCTACGAGCCGGCGTTTGGCTCCAAGGTTTGTGAGCAGCCCTGTGTGGACAGCATGAGAGACCTGGTGCTGAGGGACCGAGGACGGCCGGACATCCCCTCAGCGTGGACGCAGCACCAGGTCAGAGTTCAGACGTCTTTGGTATCCTGGTTGTTTGTACGTGCTGTCTAACTGCAGTCCTCTGTCCTCCAGGGGATGAGCGTCTTCTGCTCCACCATCACTGAGTGCTGGGATCACGACCCCGAGGCCCGACTGACAGCACACTGCGTGGTGGAGCGCTTCAACGTGCTGCAGCAGGAGGAGGAGGAAGAGCAGGCGGGAGGGCGGGAGGAGGAGGAACCGAGGAGAGAAGCTGACGGAGAGGAAGACGGAGAGAGAGAAAAGGACTCGGCGACACCAGACAATGACCAGAGTCCCTCCTTCTCCACCGCTGCTTCTTCGCCCTCCTCCTCTTCCTCCCTCCAGACTCCTCAGCCAGACTCAAAGACGGCTGGTGCAGAGGTATCCCATGATTCCCTGGGTCACACTGGGGCTGAGGTGTGAGTGCTGCTCCTCGTCGTCCTTCCTCCTGTTGCTGGCAGATAACTGCCTGTAACTGAGGCTGTAACAATGTCTACCAGTACAATGGTGCACCATTATAGCCATGGTGGCAGCATGTCGGCCCACGCTGACATATCTCAACAACTGTTGGATGGATTGTGAGGAAATTTAGTTCAGACATTCCTGTTCCCCAGAGGATGAACCCTGAGGACTTTGGTGATCATCCGACTTTTCCTCTGGTGCCACCAGCAGCTTGATGTTGGTGGTTTTGAGAGGAAGTGCAGGTGAAGTTAGATGTGGGAGGGAATAAGAAAATAAATGCAGCTTAACTTCTAATTTACAGCAACAACTCTGCGTTCCACAGACGTGGTGTCCTTTAAAAAAACATTCTGTCATGTGATTTAAGACCTGGCTGCATGCTGCATGATTAGCCACGCGTATGCATACGTTGCCAGCTGTGTAGCTTTAAGGATCGCAGTCTGTCCGTCTGTCCGTCCAGGCTGAAATACGGAAACAACTTTTGGATGTATGTTGACGAAATGTGGTTCATCGTTCATGTTCAGGATGAACCGTAAGAACTTTAATGATCTTCTGACTTTTCATCAGGTCAACATTTGAATGTGTCCAATACTTTATGACCAAATACCAGCAGAACTAATGACGTCCAGTTTACTGCTAATTAGCTAATGTTAGCTAATGTTAGCTAATGTTAGCTGAAGTTAGCTAATGTTGGCTAATGTTAGCCAATGTTAGCTAATGTTAGATGATGTTAGCTAATGTTGGCTAATGTTAGCTAATGTTAGCTAATGTTAGCTGATGTTAGCTAATGTTAGCTAATGTTAGGTAATATTAACTAATGAAAGCTAATGTTAGCTAATGTTAGCTAATGTTAGCTGATGTTAGCTAATGTTAACTAATGAAAACTAATAAAAGCTATGTTACCGAATGTTAGCTAATGTTAGCTAATGTTGGCTAATGTTAGGTAATGTTAGCTAATGTTAGCTAATGTTAGCATGCTAACAGGCTGATGTTTAGCAGGTATGATGTTTAACATGTTCACCATCTTACCGCCCAAATACATTATTTTATGCAGGTTTGGAAACAAAGCCATATCAACTGGTACTGAATTAATAACTCAATCGTTTTGACTTTGATTATAGATACACGTTGATTTGATTGATTTTATATTGCCTCTGGTACAAAGAAGTATTTATTTTAGTCCTTTCTAAACCGATTGCAGTCGTTTTTTACTCGGTTCTATGTCGTTTTTACCTGTTGGAGCGCCGCGTAGTGTAAAGAAAACAAAAAGACCAGCTGCGTAAAAATAGATATGAGCAGCGCTGGTGTGTTCGCATCAAGAACAGCTGATGTCGGGTATTTGGGAATTTGGGTATTTGGGTATTATATTTCAGCAGCAAACATCCTGTGCAGACTATGGATATCTGGAGTGTGAACCAGGAAGTATAAAAAGTTCTCTGGGAATCTTTCTGTCACGTAACTTCCTTACTTAAGGAACTGTTGAAAAGTCAAAGGAGACTGTGAGACTTCATCCTGAGAGGAACATGAATGTCTGAGCCAAATCTCATCAAAATCCGTCCAACAGTTGATGAAATATTTCAGTCTGAAACAAAGCGGTGGAGCAACCGATGAACCCCGAAGGAGCCGAAGACGTCACCACCCAACAAACCGATTATCACAAAGCTCAATGTTGTTCTTCCTGGGACGTCCTGAGAGAACAGAAATAAGCCAAGACCGACGTTGTGCCTTGGTGATAAACACACTTCAGCCCCAAACAGGAAGTGAGCAGTCGTGGAACGAGGTGAACTATCTGCAGGCGGAGATAAACACTCGACTGTTTGTTGTATGAAGAGTTTCACGCTGTCGGAGCTGGTCTCCATGTTGTTTATTCTTTAATAGCTACTGTGATTATCTTCACTATAACCTACTTTCCTGTATTTCTGTGGTGAAAACTAAATAATGGAAAGAAGCTGGAGCGCATTATAAAGTGAATATGAACACTGAAGGACCGGCATGAAACAGAAATACAGAAAAACACTATAGGATGGAAAACACAGTATCTCCAAAAACGTTGTTTGTTTTGCAATAAAGTTTGTTTTTCTGTAATTAATGAATAATTCTTCATTTGTCAGTAAGTGGTTCCTTCCAGCAGTTTTTATTTGCATTTTCATTTTGTGCATAAATGCTGGAAATTTGATAAGAAAAAAAAGTTTTTTATTGTCAGATTCAAAGAATAAATGAAGTTTCACGAAGAGAAAAGATGAAAACATCAGTTACAGTACGAGACTCTATAAAAGTAGTAACATTACAGCGTAGAAATACAAGTAAAGTTCAAGATCCTTCTGAAGTCAAAGTCAAAATATACGTAAAGTAAAAGTACTCGTGATGCAGAATAATATATATTATATTATTCTATCATAAGTATGAAGCTTTAATGTGTCAATGTTGCAGCTGTGGAGGTGGAGCTCTTTTATTTATATATATTTTATATCACTTTATATATTGTAGATCAGTAAAATAAATACATCTTATGGATCATTATTTATTTGTTTATTGTACTTTGTATTATTAATCTCATCCTGCAAAGTAACTGAAGTGTTTAAATACATGTAGAGCAGTAAAGAACCATATTTAAGATGGCGTAGAATCCCACTTGAAGTTAGGAGATAACTTCCGCCAGGCTAGCTGTTTCCCTCCGTTTACAGTCTCTATGCTAAGCTATGCTAACCATCTCCGACAGGGAGGGGAATTGATCAAAACAGCACAAGAAAGTGAAAAAGTGAAAAGTGTATTCTTTCATAAAGTCTCAAATAAATCCTTTAACATATGAAACAGTAAACATGTGTGCACACACACACACACAGACACACACACACACACACACACACAACAATAATAAAAGTGTGAGTTCTGACGTCAGAGACGAAACGAATGAGAGAGAAGTTGAAAACCACAAAGACTTCACAACAAGGCCTTTTCTCTGGTGCTCACTCCTTTTAATAAGCGCCGGGTTTACTGCACATGACTGACTTTCTCATTTTGGGCCTGAAAGCGTCCGGAGACCACAGACGGACACGCCCGGCTGTCAGGAGACAGCTGCAGTGAGTCTGATGCTTCAACACTGAGGAAGTAACTCAGTACTGTGTTCAAGTAGTTGTACTTTACTTGAGTATTTATCTTTCTACTCCTCTCTAATCACTAAGAACTTTTTACTGCACGACATTTATGTGATGATAAAATATAATCAACTAATAAAGGATGAAGTTGTTGTTGTAGATTAAAATAAACTCCTGCTTTACCAGCTGCAACATTTAGGATTTTATAAAATGTTGCAGAACATCAGCGACTATAAAACACACAAAACAACCAAAAACTTAAAAAAAAGAAGTAAGTAAGTAAAGCTAACAATTCTGTAAATATACCAGACGTGTTCTTATTAATAATTAATATATAGACACACACACACATACATATATACACACATATACAATTGGTAAATAAATAATTAAGTAATCTAGTTGATGTTAAAACTGCACAGAAAACACAAGTTGCTTCCTCCCTGTATTCAGATGTTGTTTTAAATTAGAGAGTATGAATTTAAGGGAGTGGGTATGTTTAAAAAAAAAAAATAATGATAATATATATATAATAATATATATATATATTATATATATATATATATATATATATTTATATATGTATATATATAAATAATAGATGTATGTCTGTCGAAGGGGTTAACTTGTCAAATTAAGAAAGTAGAGTTCACTTTGCAAATAAAAAAAGATGTTTAAAAATAATGCTGTAAATAGATATAAAACTGAGGTATGTTTATTATTAATATTGATTAATAATTTGGTGAATATGTTTTGTTTTCCCTTTAATTTAATACCTTATTGTTTTTTTTATTTATATTTTTTTACGTGCATTTTTTCCCGGAACCTTAAAACCAGTGCTCGTGTTATTAGACGATCTTCGTATTTCTGCTTCGCGTCGAGTGACTCCTCTCG
>CALSBV010007720.1:0-11331 GCA_943590825.1 Bovichtus diacanthus | reverse complement strand
ACTCCCATCTCCTCCCTAGCAGCCAACCTCCACACCCCACTGCCACAGCAGGTATATTCACAAAACATGGCCCTGGAAGTGGACACAGACAGACTAGAGAGAGATGCATTGCAAGCTACTCTAATTCAACATTACTGTTGTTTAATGGCATCTAACTTGGAGAGGAGACAACACAAGTTCACCTGATTGCTGTTCCCGCAATTCACCTTTGTTCTGTTTGTTTTTTTTCTCCCCAATATTGCAATATCATATCCTGTGTAATATCATACATCATATGTGCAATAATTAGAAGTTGATGTTAAGTCTGTCCACTATATTTTAGTTTTTGTCGTGGGCCCCCCCTTATGTTTTCTTTTAAACAAAGACTTTAAAAGTCTTGCTTTACTAAACCTGTGTGTGTGTGTGTGTGTGTGTGTGTGTGTGTGTGTGTGTTTGTGTGTGTGTGTGTGTGTGTGTAGGTCATGTGTCAGTCAGGAACTTCTTTTCACACACACCGGCCGTCTTTTCCTTTTTATGTTGAAAGAAAGCTGCTTTGTGCCAGAAACTTTGAAATATTCATAACCCAAAAAGAAGACTGCCATTGTCCCTGGCAGGGGTGACCAGGGCATTGAGTGACACTCATACTTCATAGGAGCTGTCAAGGCTGGAGTCACACATCATTCAGACTATTTATGTTGCAGAAGGCAACTTTGTCTGCAGAGTTCAGAGGAAGGATGCTGAGGCCGGAAATAAACCAAACAGTTTGACAATGTAAAGCTTTGTTTAGTCAATGGGATTTCAACACAGAAGTATGAAAGAGCTAAACTACATTTAGATTATTTTATGCAAGCTTAAAAGCTGAAAGGCTTCAAGGTTTTAGTCCATGTTAAAGAACAAACATCAGATTTCTTTCTTTCGTACAAAAAAATAATCCTCAAAGTCGATTTTAATTGAATTTTTACCAGATGTCCCTTTTGAGAAATAAATCTTAATTTACTATATATTTTTTCAATTATGCAACAGAATGCTGAGCTACTGGTTGGATTGTAGTTATATAAGAGTAATACTTGCATATGACAGAAGTGTGCGTGTGTGCGTACGTGTGTACACGAGTAAACATTGGCATTACTGTGCGCATGTTTTTGAAGTAGTTTTTTTGTTCGTATTTGCGTTAGGGATTTCCAGTGTGTTTGACAGGAATGCAATTTTGTACGTGTGGTTTTCTCGTCAACTTTTCTGTACACACTTGGAGTGAAAGTTTGTGTGTGCTGTGTCGTCCCATGCAGTGATCCCTGGAGGAGCTGCGGGAGACTTCCTTACAGCTAAACAAGATGACTGTGGCGTGTGTTTCATTTTCACTGGCCACGCAGGCTGGCTTTTATTGCTGTGGGACCTTAATGTCTATGGTACAAGCACGCTATGGAGAATCCATATGTGTGGCCATTTTACTTGGAAATAACCGTAGAAGAGAGAAGTGAAGGATTCAGCTCATTAAGTGACATAAGTACATACTGAGAGAGACCAGGCCCCAACTTCAGTACGAATGAAGGGCACATGGGGACCAGATGTCAGTTTAGCAGTTTTTGCATCTTTTTGCATTATTTTGTCTCGATGAGAACATAAACACAGAGATCCACAATGTTTTTCTATGGATTATTAAATTCAGTGTACTTACAAAAAAAAAAAGTATCGCTACTGTAACTGACGTGTTGCACTTTTATTAACCATTAATTTTTTTTGCAAAGTCCCTTCATCCAGCTGTTTTACAGAATCAGTAAAGGTATGGCCCGTATATACACAACACTGTGTCCGAGTGTTTATCCAATGGCCAATCTCTGAACCTCCCACATATACATTTCATAACAAAAGACACAACACAGTCCTGGTTTATTATAAGACCTGATCAATAAAAAAAATCTATAAAAGCACAACAATGCTAAAATCCTCTTTTTACATTTTAAGCTACTTTTCTTGCAAGTTAACATGTTGCATAAAGCTAACGCTTCCCTTAAGCGTAAAAACCCAGGCAGCAATTGTGTAAAGTGAAAATACAAATTCCCAAACATCATTTCTAGGAGAAAGCTTTCTACTGTGTACTCGTGGGTGATAGGAGACTGTACAGCTGAGACTCACTTTGCAGGGGTCAATATGTGTCCACTCACCTGAAATAGTCCCATACATAACTGCCCAGCAAAGTATCAAAACTGCACAAAAGTCAAGTTCAAAATCTTCACCACAAACTTTAGTAGAGCAGCATGGTCGACCTCTATTAACTGGATGTGTAACAGCCAAGCTGATTAATGGGACAATCTCCCAGAAAGCTGTGTTCCTTTAAGGCAGTGCAACCTGCATTACTATAGAGCTTTGTATCGCAGAGTGCGGACCCTTCACAGATAAACCTCAAGCCCCTTTTCCCACTGGACAAAAAAACCCTCTAACACACTAACATCTGGCTTTTGTCTTTAGTGGGAAAGGTTACAATTGGCATTTATTCCTGGGAGAAATTACTCTGCAGTAGTCACGGAATCTTTTTGGCTGCAGGTCCAATGTGAAGTGATGATACATGATACCCGGGTGGACACGCTACTTCTCACCCCTTTTCTGCCGTGATGCTATGTGAAGGGTGTTGAAGGGAATCCATAATAAATAAAATCAACAGGGATTTGGATCGTTTTTTAGAATTGATTAAAATACAACACAGCCCTCAGGTTCATAGGAGCACCCAAACCCCTCCACCACTGTAAGGTGATGGTTCTCGGAGGGGAAATACTGTATTGTTTAATTTCCCTCATCTTATGTGTTACATTTGTGTCTTTGTTTTTAGTTTTTGTTATACATGACATTTTAAGTACCACTCCAGCAATTTAGTATTGTACTTCCATGAATTTGCAGGACTTGTGAGAGACAGATTTAAAAAACAGAAGCAGAGGCAACTTTGGATGCTTTAATTTTCCTAAATCAACACAATAGCATCTTTTATAAGACTCTTCTCTGAGCTGTACATTTTAAGTAAGAACTAAGCAAACTTTTGGGCTGC
Organism: Bovichtus diacanthus; assembly: GCA_943590825.1. Lineage (NCBI taxonomy): Eukaryota > Metazoa > Chordata > Actinopteri > Perciformes > Bovichtidae > Bovichtus > Bovichtus diacanthus. The sequence goes on along the minus strand of CALSBV010007720.1, from coordinate 8,315 downwards.
TCAATTGTGGCAGAAATCATAATGACAATTATTTTGGTCAATGTTGAGATCAACATTATTTAACAATTATTATTTAACATAGATTAGTCACTGACTTTAGAAACGTCACGCATTTATTGAACTTAAAAAAATAATAATAATAATTCTCAGTTTAACTGTGGATTTCTTTGAACTTTAAATATAATTCAACTGAAAAACGATTATCTTGTTTGCTAACAGAACTCAATCTCCTGCTCTTTATTTAAAGGATGTTTCACAGTTAGTGAGAGCAGAATCTGCTGGACACACTGCGATGAAATATTTGTTCGTAGTGTCACAAATGTGGGAAATACAGCTTCTTTTTTTTGTGGCAGTTAACATTGGAGCCAGTTGAGAATTTAATGGCTCTCTGAGCAGTTTGAAGCTCAAAGTGCAATATGTGCCAGTCTGCTTTCTTGGAGGTACATTTAGTGAGAGAAGGCAAGTTTGTCAGTAAGTGTGGACATCGTGAGTGTGGGAAGAGTTTGATGTTTTGTTTTGAGAAAGTTAAAGAGCTGGATCTTATGTTCCTTTTGTGTCTCCTGTGCAGTGGTCAGGATGTTGCCACTGTACTGCACCTCGTTCACAACCTCATTCATGATGAGGAGGAGGAAGAGGACAAGCCAAGCCAACAGTAAGTAGAACTAATCAGTGAGAAAAATATCACAAGGATAGTACTGTCATTGTTGTCCAAAATTGGTAGAAGGAAGGAAAGAAACGCGGGGAGAACTGTGACAACTAAAGCTAATGTAGTTTTAGTGAAACCAGAGAACAGATACTCCTCCAAGAAATAAGTAAGGAATAGAGGAAATAGACAGCTCTCAGTATCAGGTGTATGATAAAGCTGCTCTGTGATGTTTCCAGTAGGATGCAGAATGTGGGGGAACAGGGTCACATGGCCTTGCTGGGTCACAGCCTGGCAGCCTACATCTCCGTGTTGGACAGAGAGCGACTGCGGAAGCTGACCACCCGTATCCTCTCTGACACCACATTGTGGCTCTGCAGACTGTTCAGGTAGGCCTGTGGCTACAACCCTGCAGTACAGCTTTGGTACTGGTACACACACACACACACACACACACACACACACATATACAGAAGCACGATATGGATTTTTTTCAGTTTTCATTACCTGCTTCTGGAACTTTAAGTCTCTAATAAATAAATGTCTGTCTGTCTATATATATATATATATATTAGAGACTTAAGTTCCATTGGTCAATTTTCACAGTTCTAGTGAAGGCTGAATTATAGTCATCCCATCCAGAAATCATATTATCATATTATTTTGGCCAGTGTCATAAATCTAGGTCACATTTAAATATTAGAAAAGTAATCAGTAATACACAATGCTGAATTACAGATTCTGTAGTTTTCCCAGTTGTTGTCTTTGTAATAACTTTGAGCGAGTCAACATATTGGTCGGGCTTGGTTAATGTTACTTTGTGCTTTCAGTACTTCAGTACCAATCTAATCTGTCCCGCAGCTATGAGAACGGTTCAGCCTACTTCCACGAGGATGACAGGGACGGCCTAGTCAAAGTGTGTAGGCTGGTCATTAATGCCCGTTATGAAGAATATGCCTCAGAGGGCTATGCAGTCCTCAGCTCCAAACAGCCAGTCATCTACCAGAGTGCCTCGGGAAGGCCCGGCCTGGGGCAGCATCTGTGCAGCCAGGTAGGAAGGGTGGGGCACAAACTCACACGCCGCTGAAATGATGAAGATTAAATCCCCTGTGAGTGAACATTTCATGTAAATATTCCAATTCCAATCCTGTATTACCACTGGGATTTTAGAAATATTCAAATTCTACATGAACAGGCTTTAAAAACTAGGGGTTAAAATTATATAAATTCCTTTCAATACAACTTTATTAATCCACAAAGGCTAACTTATTTTGTGCAAATAAATTGATATATCGATTCTTTGGACAACTTTACGATATTTTCTGATATCACAAAGTCTGCCACGATACAATTTTGATTCGGTTTGATTCAGGGGCCTGTGATTGATATGAGATGATATCATATGCCCATTTAATACATTACGCTATCAACTAAGAAAAAGCAGCTAAAGTATGATTTGACAATTTTATTACTGGGCTCTATCAGACTTTTAAATGAAAAACTATTTATTCTTTTTTCAATAAAAAGAATAGATATAGACCTGTTGTTTACTATAAAGTGCCACATTTCTAATTTTTAAGTGCTGTTTGAACATGAGAAATATTAAAAACAAGAGATGCCATCTAGTGCTCCTTATTTACCTGGAGGCAGTTCCTCTTGAATCTCAACAAAGTAAGATATTTCACAAATATCAATTTTGTACCACAACTAGTACTGTAGAAGCAGGGGCAGACCAAGCCTATGACTTTTATTAGTATACTGTTTGAATATGCCCGCATAAAGTGTCTGATATTAGTCTTCAGTAGTGTTGTAAAAAAAGAAAATACTGAAGCAGTAATGATGCATGTTGATTCTGAATATTTGAAACATTTTCTATAGTCATTTCTATCATTAACCAGTAGCAGCTGCTCTCTCTTCTCTCTGACAGGGAGTTAACAGACACACACACGCTATTTATCTTCTAATAAAATGTACATTTTATGCCCTCAATGTTGTGTCATTTTTTCCCTGTGTTATCGAAAAGGTGTTTATATATCGATATTTTTCAGGGTATTGTATCGTAGTTAGAAAGGGACATTATATATATATATATATATATATATAATAATAGAAAATTATTTTAATGTCTCTTTCCATTAGCTCGGCCTGCCTCTCTCAAGTCTGTGCACAGTCCCATGCAATACCATCTTTGGATCCCAGCATCAAATGGTAGGAGAATCCAAATGAAAAGACATTTTCAGATTGTTAAAGATAATTACTTTTGACTCGTGTCCTGTTTGTCACTGTCAGGATGTTGCCCTGTTGGATAAACTAATGAAAGAGGACATAGAAGCTGGAAAACTTCCTCTGCTATTGATCTCCAACGCAGGTGAAAGGAAAATCCCAGTTCAAATACTGTTATGTACTTTTCACTTCTACACATGTGGTACGTGACAGGAGTTGAAAATTGTATTAATTTAAAACCAAATCTGTTTCTCATGTCCCCCAGGTACACCTGGGGCAGGACACACAGACAAGTTGGCTCGTCTGAAAGACCTGTGTGATCAGTACAGCATGTGGCTCCATGTGGAGGGGTGGGTCAATTCTTTTACTCTTTACTTTCTTCAATACCTGATCTCAATGTATGCACTTGATTTGTAACACTACTGCAGAGCCCGCCTGTTCAGAACCAGCAGGGCTGGTACTGCTGCCCGAGCATTCTCGAGAACCGCTCATCCAAACAACTTCACAGTTGACACTGCGCTTCCTTGGGTCCAAGAGTTCAGTTGTAATGTTAGTATATCCATCCAGCAGCAGGCCTGAGGCCTGAGCCCTGAAGCCCCGCCCCCCACTGCTGCACAAGGCTGGTTGCTTGTTTATTGGGTCCCCAGCAATATACCCACCAAGTGTGAAGTGGATTGGATGAACGATTCTCGAGATATGCCAAGGACATACCCACATACATACAGAGATTAATTCATCACATTCATTGAAATACTCCCAAAATGTTCATGCAACCATAAATAACATTCTCAGGTAACAGGTATATTGTATTCCTCTGTGCTCTCCTTCTCCTTCATAATGTTAGCTGTAGAGTTTCTGGAAGAGACTTCTCTTTTTGTTTTGGTCTTAATACAGTCCAAATGCAATCGCATGGCACACAGTAGAACATTTAGTAAAGATGTTGCGATTCATCATTCATACCACCAATGTCATGAAGTGAATACAATACTTTAACTTTACGTTAACTTTGATTATGGTGTTCTGTTTTGTTTTTCAGGGTCAACCTGGCAACCCTGGCACAGGGTCAGGTCACCTCTGCTATCATGGTAATCTGATGTTAAAATACTTTCTTCCTCTTAAAAGTGCACTCAGCGATTCTAGTCCGATGCACCTTTAGTCTAATTCAGCCAATATCTCCTCACAGTCCGCTAGCTGTCCGTTCTGTGTGTGTGCTGAAAATAAATCCGGTGTTCATAGACAGTCCTGGCTCTGTAAATGGGAAACAAACAAAGGGGCTTGGAGTGTCACAGAGAACCCCGCTACAAACATAAAAATAGACCAGTCTTCTATAATAATATTTTTTTAATTAAACCACTGATATACAGGAAATAACTTAATACTGACTGCCAATGAACCTATTAGCAGTTTGGTTTTAAAGGCGATTCTGTCGCTAAACACTAATTGCCGGATGAAGGAAACCCTGATACTGACAGACCTACTGTATATGTACATTGAAATTGTTGCTCCTGTCCATATGGGGCTTAAACAAATCCCTTCTTAATGCGATTTCAATGTAAGGGATGAGGAACAAAATCCACAGTCCTCGTTCTGTGTGAAGATGCATCCTAAAGTTCAGCTGAAGCTAAAATGAGGATTCTTCAGTATGTGTTCGACAAATGTAGGGATCAAAGTTACCATGTTTGTAGTATGAACTTCCCTCTTTGTGCTTCCACAGACAGTGTTTCCTTACTGTGGCAAAGGGTCAGTTACATGAAGCAGAATTTGGTGCTATTATGACTAACTTTGGAAGATACCTACTTGATTTGTCTAACTCTGTCTCCTAGTTACTAGCTTTGGTCAAACTTTGGTATGTATTTTTGTACAAACAAGTGTGTTGTCCTCCATTACTTAAGTTTAAATCGCTTTAGGAAGGGATCATTGCCAGTATGGGCAGGTGGAACGGAGACCAAAAACTCTTTCAATGTACAAATGAGCATGTGATTATTACAACTAACAAAACCCCAGCTGATGAAGCCTGTGACAGAACAAAAAGTCTACTTCCTGTCATTATTTTTCAACTGTTGTTCTCCAGCAATGACAGAACTCACTCAATGGACCAGATGCCAAAAAGCACATTGCATCGCATTGTGAAGGTAGCATCTGTAGCATCACGTCTGTAGTGGAGAGACCACTTTTACAGAAAAAATGAAGCCAGAAATGTTCTAAATGTCACGTCTGATGTATAATCACATGTGCACAGTGTAAAACCCTGCAACAGAGAGATGGCAGTGTTGTAAGAGAAAAACAAGTCTCCACCCTTCACACAAGCCAACTTCTGAGCAAGCCCTCCCAGTGTTATTGGCTCCCCTCATTTTTATTCTAGAAGCCAGACACCCAGGAATTGTCATCTTATGTTGACTTTCCCTTGTGCCATGTGTTTATCTGTGTGCATTGTTCTTTCCCTTCCAGGCTGCCACCAGAAGTGACAGTATGACTCTGACACCAGGTCAGTGGCTGGGACTGCCTGCTGTAACGGCTGTCACCCTCTACAGACATGAAGACCCAGCAATGGTAGGCTCATATCGTTTCATACAAATTGATTCAACACAGTGACACATGTTTATGGTAGTTTTTGTCCTCTTGGTCCTGATCCTAGCTGAGGAAATGTTATTTTCTGCTTCCAGTCAATCTCAGAATGATTGAACATTTTCCTTCAACACTCACTATTAGAGCTACCCAAGTTAAGATTATTTTCTTTGGTAGTATTCTGTTCAGCTCTTTGTCTTTCTCTAAAGGACTCGGTGCTCTGTGTCTCTGTGTTGTGTCTCAGTCTCTGGCAGCAGGTTTGACCTCCAGCCAGCCGGTGGCGAGGCTGCGAGCGCTGCCTCTCTGGCTCTCCCTGCAGTACCTCGGTCACAATGGAATTGTCCAAAAGATCAGACATGCCACTGCTCTGGTGAGCATCACTTAACTCCCCCTAAAGCACAAACTGTCATTATGTCTGTCATAATGTATAATATATAAGCGTATTTCCCAAGAAATTCCTTTAAAAAGATCTAAACCATTGAAATATTGGCAGAAATTAAATGTGGCACACAAGTGTCATATTATGGAGTTAGGCAATAAAATTATATTATTTTCTTTGGTAGAAATGGAAAGTCAGACATTTCACCTTTCTCTCTTTCCCCTCTAGAGCCAGCAACTCCTGCAGAAGCTCAAAGCTCTGGCCTCCATAAAAACATCGGTAAGTATTCTCAAAGTGTTCTGCCATAAATAATAACCAAATGTCTCCCATATTAAAAGGTGAACAGCCGTTTTGTGAAAACAGGAGGTCCTGCTGATTTAATATCACACCTCCTGCTGCCTTAATTCTATGTTTTGTTTTTTTTGTCAGGAAAAAGACTAAAACCATCAATTTGTTAGTGTTAACAGTTTTTGGACAACAATGGAGCTCCATGGCACAGAGGAAGAAGATATAGCTTTCTTGTTAATTGGATACATTAATTATTGCTTTGGCCTTGGGATTTGTTGACGAGAAGAAAAGAGCTTCTTTAAGAAATGACATACAAAGATGTTATAGTAGACTAATGTCCTCCTATTTCAGCTGGAGGTAAATGTATGAAAGCTGATGAACCTCAGTGGTGGACTGAAGGCTGGCAGAGGGACAACTCGCATAGCTCATTCTTTTTATTTAGCCCTTCCTTCTCAGCTCCACTGCACCTCCATGAAATTAGAGGCCTTTGTCTCTGTTTAGACCTTTTCTAAAAACGCTAACTCAAGAGCAGCATATATGAAAAACTTGATATTTACTCCCCCTATATACAAGAGCTATGATCTGACCCGTCCCTACATGAACCCACATAGTTTCTGTCCAAGAAAAAAAACAAACTAGAATTTCCACTGTGAAAAAAATATATAGAAAAATGTATTACAAGCTTAAAAGTCTTTTAAGTGTGCTAACAGATATTTGGGACACAATCTCTGACATGCACCTTTACTACCAAATGTTTAAAACCAGCCTAAAAACTGTCATACCACAGACTTTAAGGTCTGAATAAAAAAAAAAAAAAAAGTTTGTCAGTTTGTGCTGACCGATTCAGGCCGAGGGAATTTTGAGACTCAAAGCTCTGATGAGATTTTGGCACGGCTTGACCAATAGATAATCATTCATTATATGATATTATCACCACCCACTTGTGAAAGTCAAACGCATACCATATATTGACATAGAAATGTTGCCTAATTCATCTTATTTGCACGATAGACAGCTCAGGTGCAATACTTCTGTTTGATACGAGGGTTAACGCCTCTCCATGTATTCATTTATAACATGTATAACTTGTATCACATGAAGAAATTACCTCCAGCCGTTCAAAGATAAAATCCGTTTGTGTTTGTAGGATGTGCTTCAGACAGATATCTCTCTCGCCGAGGCTTTGAACATGGTAAAACCAGAGTTGTGTTGGTACTAACAGTCTCAGGGGTAGAGACTTGGCTTAAAGGCTTGTTCACTGGCATCCACTAAAGGCAAACACTGCATCCATACAGTCACTGAGTCAATGTGACGTGAATCATCCCAGCAGAGTGGCTGGGATTAGTACTATTCTACCTGAACATAACTGTAATACATTATGCAGTGAACAATCAGATTGCTGGGGATCAGAATCATTACACAGTGGTACTCAAACTCCCAGTGGCTTGACATTCACTGTGAAGATGCTGCTGTTTGAGTTTTAAGTACCACTGTGTTCGTAAAATGTGAATGTGTATGAGCTTGCAGGTCCACGTGTGAATTTTTTCTGTGTGTATAGCTGTAGTTATAGTCAGTGTGGGTTGCCTTGGTTCCAGGGCGTGGTGTCGCCGATCCCGCCCATCTCCGGGGCTTCACTGCGGGACGTTCTGGGCTCTCTCATGCTCTCTATTGTAGGTGGGACCAAGCCTCTGCCTGTCTCCCTCACTCCCCCCTTCCCCTCCCCCTTTGTCCTCCCTTCTCTTCCTTTTCTTTCTTCCTTCCTGTCACTCCTCACCATTTTCCTTCACTCACATTAGCTCAGCGGTATTTGGGTCTCCATTGGCTGATGGACTGTTCACTTCTTCCTAATTCTTTAGGATGTGGACCACTCAGGCATGTTCTATGAGGTACTTCAGAGAATGCCTCTCCACACTCATTTTGTTGTGTTGCCTTTGGAAGAAATACAAGGGTCATGAATAATTAATGATTGTAATGTGCTGTTGCATCTCATTACTTCCTTTTGATTCAAATCCAAATTCCAGTTGGTGATGCTCCCTGTTAGGATGCTTTCCACGGCAGCAGAGTAGAAGGTCTATAGGAAGATAGACTTTGAATGTCTGCATCTAATGTGTGGACATGTAAGATTGAACATGAATATATATATATATATATATATATATATGTGTATGTGTGTATGTATGTATATATATATATATATATATGTATGTATGTGTGTGT
>CALSBV010007718.1:52040-86678 GCA_943590825.1 Bovichtus diacanthus | reverse complement strand
GTAAAATATCCTTTCTGTCATGGCGCTCATGTACATGTTGAAGAGAACATTTCTTATGAAAAACTGCCGTCAAGGGTTTTGTGTCTTGTGGTCAAGGATCAAAAGCAGCCCTTGTCCTGCCAGAGAATTTAGAAAAAGCCCTAAATTTCCCAGACAAGAGAAGGATTTCTACAAGACTGAAGGTACAAGAGTTCAAGGTAACCTCTCCTGCCGCTCCTCCTCACTCCCACACTGCTCTGCTCTGGGGATCCAAATCACAATTAAAAGTCGGCAAAAGCTCAAAGACACTTTGTCAGGAAACCGTTGTGAAGGACGGAGGTGATGTAAATGATATGAAACAACACAGCTCTTTTTATTAATGATCACTTCGGAATAAGCAGAGAAAGTTTTAGGATAAATGAACATGTTTTAGGAATTACTAATTTTGTTATGTAGGATGAAGAAAAACAAGTTAATGTTAATGTTGTTTTATGTAAGGATAGGGAAGCCACCCTGACTCTTACCCTCTTTTGTCATAAATGTTTCTACTCTAGTTTGGTGGGTTATCAATGCGATCTCAAGCTCAAGTTCATCTGAAAGTTAATATAAAATAAAGCTCAATGTTTTATACCTCTGTTGATGGTTTTATAATGTATGAATAGAATAGATTAATTTATTTTGTTTGGCCATTTGGGGGCAGAGGAAGTAAAAAAACACACTTTTGACAAATCACTGGCTTCTAAAGTTATTATATCTAATATAAAACATCCGGCAGACACGGAGAAAACATATTTAGTCATTTGAAATCTTTTCTTTTGGTCCCTGCCAAGTTTTCCATCATTACAATAACATACTCAGGGGATAGTGTGGTTGTTGTGGATGTACAGTATGTGCCTTCTAAGTGAATGTTTGGTGTCAGTGTGTTAGTTTCCCTGCTCAGTCACATTACAGTACAATCATTTAGCAGAAGCTTTTGTCTGAAGCCCTCTGTAATAAGTGCATTAAACCTCGAATATGAACGAGAGTTAAATGTTATCAAAAACAGGAAGTGCATCCCCAAACAAATAACAAAAGTTTCCACAGGCCTGATTCATTGTTCTATAATCCCATCCAACTGTATAGACATGCATTTCCACTGCCACACTGTTGTGGAGCTTGGCAGCAATTTATTAAAATGAATGAATTCCAATTAATAAAACTTACTTTAATCCAAATCCAAATAACAAAAAAAATCTGTTCTATTTCTGCTTAACTTTAAAATAAATCTATAATAAAGAATGTAATTAGAAACCAGGAGAGATGAACAATTCAGTTCTGACTCTGCTCCAGTGAGATGATACATGAGTTTCCTCGATACCTGCGCTCTACTCAGCTGCTCTATTTCAGAAGATATCTCTGACCCCTCCTGACTTAACCTGTGATTCACCTCGGAGTGCATGCAGCAAAATATTCAATCTATTACAGAAGTAAGGAGACAGCAGGCGAATGAAAGCACTGGGAATCTAGCCCCTTCACCCCGTCTGTCATTACTGCCAGAGCAGCCAAAGCACAGAGGGCCAATGAAACTAATTCAGACATGATAAAGAAAAAAAAACGGGCAAGGGATGAATCGGCTTGCAATTGCAAAGAATTTGGACTTGAAAGAATCAGAGCGACTCCACACCGGTTCAGATACCTTGTCCAAACATGTTACACATTCGCTCAAACACACATTGAAATTCACAGCCCTCCCACACACACTCACTCACACACACACACAAGCGCACACATTTCCCAGTCTGAGGGGGAGGGCACATTTAGCTTTTTCTTCCTCGCTGGTCTCTGTGCTACTGGAGCAAAGGCTGAAGGAGAACACAAGAGGGAACACACAGTTCTTCCCTTCACTCAGGACTTTTTTGAAATAAAATAGTCCTCTGGTGCTGCCTCGTATCATACAACATACTGCTCTAGTGTGGGCGTGTCAGCGACTAATATGGCAAAACAAATGATCAGAAGATAATTGAATTGGGAACAGAAAGAATCCATAAATCAGAACAAGTATTCTGTATTCTAAAGAACTAAATAAAACGAATGAATGAGTCCTCTGAGGCAAACATACAGAGGGGAGAATATGAGGCTGGATGCGATCAAAACTCCATTTGTTCCCTATTTGCTTCATTCTCCTCCAGCTTTTTTCTCTGTCTCTGCTGAGGATAATGTTCAATACGTCACGTTTGAAGTATTCTAACACTCTTCCTAACAAACTTGCAGCTGCTGAAAGATTCAGCTGCGTATATTTTGCTCAGATCTCTTTTTTCCTGACTCAGTCCAATTTTATTTATTTATTTAAAACAATTCTTATTGAAAAAACTGAATGTAAAGGCAGATTATTTTTGTTTAAAATACTCTAAAATAACTTTGTGCAATTAATCCTCAAAAACTGGCTGTCGACTTTTGACATTTAAGGTCTTATGAAAACATAAAACTGCCCTATTTAATCTTGATTTTAATGTACGGGACACTTAAACCTCCCATGAAGTCTGATATGTGGCTCCTTGGTGATTGCTGTTTTTTTTACAAAATATTAAGCAAATTGAATACATCTCCATCATATTATTCAAAGTCCGAAAACATCCTGATTTATCAGTCGTGTGACTTGGTTACACCAGCATGCAGGACAGGGACATTTTAGAGAAAACTTTTAATGGTATTGCCGAGATTAGTGCAATTGAGAGGAAATTCTTGCACAGCTGCCACATGGAGAAAACTTTGTTGAACTACGAGGCGCCTGCTACAGCAACGAGTAGCTTTTATCACCTATTCACACGGTTGATTACCGAAAGAAGGAATAGAAGCAGACGACACCGACCTTTAACAACCGTAGTAATTAGGACAAAGTCAGGTGACAGTATGTAATGGTCAGGGGCAATGGATTGGACATAAAACACAGGACTTTCACTCAGGAGACTGCGGTTTGTGTACCTTGTGAAATCGATAATGTGTTGTTGTCTTTGTGTTCACAACGTAAAGTTTCACTTAACAAACTTAGTTATTTTAACCCTTAACCAAGATCTTTTCCTCAACCTGACCAAGTGGTTTTGTTGCCAGAAGTGGTTTTGTTTGTGTTAAAAACATCATTCATTTACTTTTACAACGTGTCACAATGTGTTGTTTTAAAGTTTCCCTTTTAGAGAGCAGTAGGTGCAGTTCAGCCTGTCTGGCACATTAGAATGGCAGCGATAGCCACTGATGACGCCCATTTCAATGCCTGATAACATTTGTAATGAGTGACTGTCTTTAAGGGGCTGAGCTTTTGAGGGAGCACACTGTCAGCAAATCCAAAGTTGAAGAGGCTATCATATTAGCTCTGCCAGAGTACAAACAACTCAACTAAATCACCAGGCAAGAACGCTGAATTTGGACAAAAACCCTAAATTACTTACAATGAAAAAAAACACGATGCAACTTATTTTAATTATCACTTTGTACAATATCTGTGCAAAGCAACGACTGTGTGGTTGTGATGAGTGGAAGTGGTTATAGCAAACTATAACTAAACTATGGTTCAGGTATGTTTGGGTTAAACAACCAAAACATTAAGGTTAAGGAAAGATTGTTAAAGATGAACATTAACTACAGGTCTGTGATGCAACACAAACTCTTTGGCTCCTGTATGAAAGTCAGACATACCTCAACTTCTGCACTCGTACTTTCCTCATCACTATATTTAGGCTACACTACTTGCTACCTTAGCACTGAATGTTCGGATTGGACGCAAACCCTGAGCTTTGTAATCGTTATGGATGTTGTCCGATAGGGATATTGCATTAAAACAACTCCGCAAAAAAAGGATACAGCTTGCAGTTTGTCAATGATGTCAATCAGTCATGAGACAGGAGTGGTTGGATAGAAATACACTCTGCAATTAACATAGTTAATTAAGTCTTGTTTAGTGACCCAGAGTACTTTAGTCACTGCGTTACCGAGCTTTGAGCACCACATGTTTTGCGAGAAAATGCAAATGAATTTCGCTGTGCCACTCTTTTGGCTAAAAGGGCACAAAGGAAGGTTAGGACAGGATTAATTGCTTGTATTACAAATATTCTACACTTCCATTATATTGTTATGTCGGGTAGCATTGACAGCAGACTCTCAGCAAAAGGCCCAAATCAGTTCGACTTACCCTTTTGTCCATTTTTAGTGGCCTTAGAAACTTAAAAATGTCAAACAAGTTCTGCAATCCAGCACGGTTAAATGATCTCATTTGAGCAGTAAAATATGTCACTGTACAGCTCTGAACCTGCCGACCACCTCAGCTGCATGTAGATTATGGCTGAAATAAAGCAGGATGACCTTATAGTGCTGAGAGGAGTTTAAAAAATATAAATCAAAGGTGGAAATCTAATCAAAAGGGCTAGCTAGGAACTGTTAATCCTCCCAGACAAAGCAGTTAGAAACACATCTCAGTTAAAACTCTCACTGAAAAAAAAACCTGTTTAACCCCCCCCCCCCCCCACACACACACACACACACACACACACACACACAAACAAAAAGACAAACCGCATAACATTAAAAAAGTTGAGGTCATTTTAATTGGTTTGTTGGCAAATTAAGCACTTGATTGGCAAAATAAAACGTTCACAGGCTGAGTAATTATTGGTCTCTGAGAATAATTTAAAGGTTTACTTACTCCTACCAGCTTTAAAGTGTATAAGTAATTGACAGCCGTGTGTGTGTGTGCGTGTGTGTGTGTTTTATGTAAATCCCCAAAAACAATGATGGCATTTTTATGTTTCTATTCTAGCATTTTTAAATCGGCTCTATTGGCACTGTTGTACATTGGCAACTCCAAGTGGCAACAAGAAGTAACTGTTTCAAAATAGTTACACTTTGAATCAGCAGTTATCTTGAAACCATTTAAACTCCAGGCTGAGATGTTTTATAGGGAAAAACAGACAGTAGAAAAGTTGACAGATTGCGCAAGTTCTGTATGTGGTTAATTATTCCCTGTGTACAGATCCAATTTTAGAGCCACACAAATTACAAAAGATTTTTCTGAACTAACCCTTTAATTGCTACTGCATATTACAGATACATCATGGCAGAGAAATGAATTGCCTTATGTGATGCCTTGTGAGTTGAATCTAATTCAGGTTTTTATTTAAGAACAACAACAACTCATAAGTGGGGGCTGTTATATTACTGCAGATGCTCCAAAGTCAAAAACAGAGCTAAAGAGCAAACTGATTTAGTGACTTTGAAAGCTTATTTCATCTTCATTAAGAGCATGTGTATAACTAATGGCTGTATAGTTCCCAGGCCAATCAAATACATAGTTTTTATTTATTTGTATTTTTTAACAATTGTGAATATTGTTAATTAATGTTGTTTGCGGGAGACGTCGCGTGCATATTACGGCCGATTAAAAGTCTGGAAAATCGGTGTGGGCAGCGCTGACCTTTGGTAGTTGTGTGTGAAAACAGTTTTATAATAAACATGTCAAAGCAAATATCCATAGCAAGATATTTAAAGAAAGTACGACTAGAGGAGGAAGAAGTGCACAAAACAAGCGTAGTTTAAATGAAGCTAGCGGGAAAAACGGGAAAAATCCCCAAAACTACTTCACTGAACTATCAATGGGAATTCTATGTGATCTTCTTTTGATAACTTATGTAATAACTAATGTATTAATTTTTCTTAGCCTCCCCTGAAACTGTTTGGAGCCCGCCTGGGGAGGCCTGCCTCCCACTTTGAAAACCTCTGGATTACATCATCTCCATATTCAACTCCAGGCCGTGCGGCGTCTCCCCCACAAGCCACCCATGGTAAGATAAAACTCCACTTTTATGCCCTACTGTGGCAATAAATACAGTGGTCATTACTAATGAAATATGATGTGGACACTGAAGGTGCATTCGATACTAGGGATAGTTGTATTATTTGTCACTAGTTTGAGATTGTAAACTGCTTGATGGTGTTTGTTGGTCTGGTTAGATTTCCTTTTGGCTTGGTTGTTTAGTTCTGGACATCTCAGCTGTCCTTTTTTACTCTAAGAGTTCATCTCAGTTGTGCTCGTTTGAGCCTATTATGTCCAGCCTGTGCTCCGGATCTGGTGGTAATGTTGAGAAAAAAGTTGATATTGTTGTTTTTTGGTATCACCTTAATAGATTTGGCCTGATAGATGATTCCACAATCTAATAGATGATCGTGGAAAATGAAACAAAATACCTTAACCTTTCCATTTTTTTTTTTTACAGGCCTGTCCGAAATGTTTTTTTCTGGCTATGCCACTGATGAAGAGCAAAGGATCAGGACTGTTGTACTGCAGAAAGAACGGCAGTAAGACTTCATGTGAGGTAAAAAATTTTACCAGAGAATAAAGTGACCAAAGTGATAAATGGGCATAAACTCATAAACAAGGCTGGATTACCAGGTACCTGCCCTGAGGCTCCAGGTTCACCATGTAGCAATTGTTGTAGTTTGAGGTAATGATAATAGTGTATATGCCACTTAATCACAATATAAACTGAAATGATAGGGGAGCAGCACCTCAATTTACCATCTCGTAGATGGGCCCCAAGTTAAAGTCTATTCTTTAAGGCCTTTATTGAATTCCATGCATAAATGTTGCATTTTAAATCCGATTGTACTAACATGTGCACAATGCACAAAGAGTGGGAGTAAAGAGGGTCCACATGGGGCTAATCTGGCTCTGGCCATTAAGTAAACAACAATAAAAAGAAAACAGCTGTGTGTCCAGACAATATAGATGTTGTATTGTAGACAATAAAGAAAACATCTGCGTACTCATCAACTGTGAGTGAAACGTTACTATAAACTGTAGTTTTAGAATAGAGAGGGGGCTGAAATGAATCATGTCCACACCAAACCTCCAGCAGGAGGATGCATGTGGGGATTTTTTTTTTTTTTTTGTCGGTTTGGCTCTTTTCTCTTTGTTTTAAATGTACTACGGTTTTATGAGAACATAAATTTGGTGTTCACAGATTGTGCTTCCAGGCCCTTTTGGCCCTCATGTTGTTTCGATTGTGTTCCACCTCTTTTAATCATTAACTCTGAGTGGAAGGCGGATGCACGGAAATCATAAGGTTCGGGGTCTGATCGATACTCAGTTTTTTATTTTTATTTGAATACTATAAGAAAAATGTTTAATGAAGATAAAAATGAACATATAGCATCTTATTCTCGGGGTTTTAACAACATACTTCAGTAAAGTTTCTGACTCCCTCCCGTGCGCAGCACTGCTGGGCAGCTCTCCAAGAGGGCGGTGCCAGTGACGTCTCCAATTTGGCCAAACCTTAAACCAGGCACTTTGAGGACTGGAGAGGGGATGAAGGGAAATATTAATCACAAGTACGGGATTGGAGAAGTCCTTGGAGGAATAACGCGGAGGAATAAGCGCCGGGTACATGTGATGTCCGCTTATAGTTCCACTTTTACGCGTCACGGTTTTTGTTTTTCTGCCTTCATTGACTGTTTGCAGCAGCAGCGGCGCGACGGAGGCGCTGAAAACCGAAGTCCAAAAAGCAGCATCTGATCTTTTCCTCTGATCATCACCTGGACCCAGTGACAGGTTTGTGACAAAGAATATTTTTGAGAGTATTCAGAGAAAGAGTTTGACCGCGGTGCATTTCAGCTTAAAAAGTGACCAGTCATCTCCAGGCTGACAGGTGCTGCTCTGCTCTGTGGCTGAAAGTCAAATCTGTTTTATTTGTCTAGTTAGAATAATCCGGGTCTACGTGATTTTCTCAGAAAACTTTACAGGTGCTTTGCCGCTTAAAGAGTGACTTAACTGGTTGAAGATTTTGTCTAACTGTCAGGATGCCACTTTGTAATTGATTTACTGTTTGACGGGCGAAAGGTTAAGTGTGTTTGAATGAAAGTGCATGTAGGAGCTGGTTCTTTATAACTGTAACGCAGGTGTGTAATTCCAATAACTTGAACGCAAGAATATATAGTTATAAAATCAATTTTAAAACGATAAAACTTCTGTGATCTTTTATAGGAGTTTATTCCAGAACTAGTAGGGGAACATATTAATTCAGATGTTAATGTTACGGTTTTCTTTCTTAATTGAAAACACACCATGAACGTCTACAGAGAGACTAGAGAAGATTTAAAAAAAAAAAAAAAAAAAACATGTCAGTAGTTGAATGAAAAATTTCATCTCAAAGACCCTTTAGTAGCAATTCTTCAGTTTTACCTCACACATATCCTCAGCATATGGAGTGGACATGGTATTATAGATGGTAACACTTCCATATTTACACTTAAAACACAGACCAAGATATTATTTGTGCATATTTTCATAGAGTAATTCTATGTAGAAATGAGCATCCCCGATGGAGAGATAATAGAGACATTAGACATGGACCGCCCCTCCTCCCTTTTTCATATTGCTGCACCTTCCTCAGTGTCTTCTCAGAGAAGGGGAAGTCGAGACCTGTGAGTCCAGATGCCACCGGTTGTACGCAAACAAAATTTAAAATATTTTGAGAAACTAGCCCAGTGAGACAAAATGTCAAGTAGTATTTTTGTCAGAATTTCACTTACTCTTATACAAAAGACTGTAAACCACCAACAATAAGTCATATGGAAATGTGTGAAAACAAGACAAAATTGCATTATAATAATTTTATGTAAGGATCTTCCTCTAAATAACTATTTGTAATAAATAAAATGCCAATACACGTTATTTCTGTTGTATCTTTTATGTCTGTGCCGCCTATAAGGATGACCGTTTCATCCAAGATTTCCCTTCCCCTGCACAGTTGCACTGTTTGCACAATTTGTGCACTAAATCATCTTTCTCTGCAGCTGATTCGTATACAACATATTAAGACGTTTGCAAACCACAAAACAGCAGACTTGGATGAATCCAATCAGATCTGTCGCATCAGTTTTCGTCATTAGAATCCTGCAGCAATTAATGTCTGCAGAACTGTAAAAGTGACTTTAATATGTTTTTATTTGATGTTTCTTCCTAAACGTCCTCCAGGCTTTCACATGCCGTCCTTCTACAGTTTCTTTACAATATCACTGCAGTACTTGTTTTTTTCTTTTGACTCCACTGGAGATTATTTTATCACATCAACAACAAAACTGACGCTATCTGCTCCTGTTGTTCAGGCTCTGGAAACCAGTGAGGATGTAAGCCTACAACCTCCTCTGGCCTTGAGACGTAATCATGATCTGGCTGTTGCTGTAAATACCAGATTCCTTTTCCACTTGCAAATAACTGAGCCATGGGGGAGTTGAAAGTGTGTTGTGTGTATGTGTGTATGTGTTGTGTGTTGTATGTAGGGGAGGATGGAGGGAAGTCATGCCGTTACCAGAAATAAGAGGTCCGACTTCAAGCACATCCCCATCCGTTCTCCGGGTTTCACCCACGTTGAAAAGCATTCCACTGTCCGGCGCTGAAAACTTGTGAAGGTCAAGCTGCTCAACAATTCCTGATGCCTCCCCCACTCCATCCACCGGTCGTCCATCACCCAAGATACCAGAGTACAGAGTGTAACTAAAACACGGCGCAGCAGGTTTTTTTTTTTTCCTTCACCCTCATTGAGTGTTTCCAGGCAGGTTAGGCAGCAGGGAGAGGAGGGTATCGTGCCTCAGTGGTAGTGCAGTCACTTTGTGTAGTGTCAGGGTGTAATCACACTAAACATGGTGAAAGCGGAGCGTTCCCTGTAGCCATTCACTGCAGCTTACTGCAGACCTGCAGATCTTGAATAGGTCTCAGACCTCTGAGAAGAAAATGTATGTAATTTGAGCCACTTTAGTTTTCATAGATATCTGAAAAGTTGCACATAAAGCTGTGTTGGTCACCATGAGCGTAGTGAAAATCGTGGGATGGGCTGACTCTTACAGCTGCTTCCTGCTGTGATCTTAAAATGTGTAACCTTGACTTTTTGATGTAAAACACACTTCAGTATAGAGCTGGAACGAGTTAATAATTTCAGCAATTTTTCAAGCAAAAGCAAACGTTCTTTAATTCCTGCGTCTTATTTGCACTATAAAAACTGTTACTTAGATCTAACAAAAAAAATGTAGGGGACATTTTCCAACCATTTTAGTTAAGTGAATGCGTTAGAAAAAAATTGGGTAGGGCCTGCATGAGAAAAACCAAAAATAATGATCGGCTCAAACCATCCGGTAAAGCTTTGAGGTTTATTTTAAAGTGACCGTGTCGGTGGACGTGTTGTGTGTGTGTGTGTGTGTGTGCTATTTCTTAGAATTCTTTTGTGTCCGCCATTATTGTAGCTTCCTCTTAGACCCGTGCTTACAATCTGGCACCTGGTCGCTGTGTTTAATATTTAGGTTTGACACCCAGTAACATCCCGAACAACGCAGCATAAAGAAAGATCCAGGCAAAGGGCAGGGTCTCTGTCTGCAGATTACTTTCTAAACCAAATGTTCTTCCTTCATGACGATCATCTCCCTCACCACAGAGAATGGGAAACATTTGCTTTATTCCTGACGTTGATGTGTTTGAGCCCTCAGCAGCTGCAGATAATTTTGACCATGTTGCTGCAACGTGTTGCTTAATGGATAAAATAGCTTTAGATGAAATTTCTGCGCACAGCGTCTTCTTGGCATATAAATGGTCCAATTTAAGATCTTTAATACTGATGCATAAGATATGTGTGTATCGTATCTGCATTCACATATGTTATGGGGAAAATCTGGGCAAAGGTGTCATCACAGAGGTGTCACATGAGGTGTTTTCACTGTGGTTGATTTGTTGTGGACAAGTTCTTCTCTCTCCTTTTGATGACGGCACACTTTCTTTCTACAGTATATTCACTCCTGCAGTCACAAAGCTCTCAGTAGGACAATCTCTATGTGTGCAGTAAAAACATCACCTTTTTACAACAGCCCGAAACTGTATTTTAGAGGCTGTAATGATCTATCAGCCAATATCCTTTTTTATAACATATACATATAACATTTATTTTTTAAATACGGATCCCTTAAATTTGAGCCTAGGTAGATGCTTGTTAATTCTTATCCAGTGAACAGGGAAATACTCGGCTGGCAGGAGTCTATTAAAATTATATAACAATATCAAACATAGATCCAGTCAATTATTGTTTTAAAGGTATATTTAACTGCAGGTAACCATAACAACAGTACATCTTAATGGTGTAATTGACCTCATCATGGGTTAAACAGACTACAAATAAAAAAAAGAAAAAATGTAAAAAATAGCATAATGATTATTGTTGTTGTATTGTTGTTATTGTAGAAGCACAATAATGCACTTTGAGCTGTTCTGTTATATGAAAATAACGGTCGAAGCTGAAGCACTTTGATTGATTTATCTGCAGATTATTTTCTTGATGTTTTTATAAAAATGTTTCATGTTCTCAAATAATCTCAATATAATTTCCCAGAGTCAACGGTGACTGATTTTAAGTGATTATTTTTAACAGAAATAACAAAAAACAATGACAAAGAAAAGCATGAAGACTTCACATTTTAAAAGCTGGAACTAGGTAAAGTATGGCATTTTTTATTAAAAATGACATTCAAGTATTGATTCAGCTTAATTTATTTGAAATTAGTAAGTAATCGCAGTTCATTTGACTGTAAAACTGATGTGTCAAATTCTACACTTGGCACCATTAACAATTTAATTTTGTAATATAATCATTTAATCTCTGACATTTTATCTTTTGAATAAAAGTTAGACACTCAGCAAATCATCCTCTTTTGAGCCTTTTTACTAAGGATGTGCTTTTTTTGGAGTACAGTAGACGGGACAGAGGTGTATGGCAGGTAGACAGTGCAGCGGGAGTGATGGGTACAATTACTCCATATCGGGACGCAGTAATCAGCCTGTCGATTCTGCTGAAGCCTCCTGCTGCTGGGCTCCTTAATGAGCCAGAAGCAGCTCTCTCCAGCTCCTCCCGCTCCCGTGTAATCTGTCCACTTCTTCAATTCAACACAACTCTTCTCCTCCAACAGCTCCTTGTTGGCTTTGTGAGGCTGAGAGAATGGAAGAGTTGGGTCTCGCTAATGGTTTTGCTGGGGGTCTTTGTGTTTTGGTATGTGCTGCTGGCTGGGAGCCTTGTTCTGAGGAGAGGAGTGTTCCACACTCTTTTATACGCAAGAAATAAACAAGTTTTTAATGTACTAACCTGCAAACCATGTTCTCCGGAGGAACATATTGTATTTTCATTCATGTTCCTGTCTTGCTTCATGCAACTCGCGCATGATATTCATGATTTGCCGATACATCCTTTGTTAAAGAAAAAAAGAAAGTAAGCAGCAGCCCTTAGGCCTGTTTGTTTAAAGACCAGATTAGTGGCAATATATAAATGAATCAGTAAAATAAAAGTAGCATTAAGACACTGTACTTTGAACCTTGCCTGCATGCTGGTTTGCCATGGAAGGCTGCCATGAACACCAGTCTGTCCAAAGCTCAACCTTTAGCTAGACGTTCTGTCAAAACAATTTTGTGACATACTTTATAGGTAAAAGCTGAATTGTTGAGCCACGCAGCCTGCAAGAAGTAAGTGAATCGTTAAGCCTTTTTGATTTGATTGTGCAGTGTTTTAGTTTGTGAATGGTCTGTTGTTGACGAAATGTTTAACTTCAAGCTTTGTAAGCAACAACTCAATCACATAATTTAAATTGAATTTAATCAAGTAAAGCTAGGCTGTGAGCGTTTAATTCTGGCACGTCTGTGAAATGTCAACCAGAATGTAGGCAGTTAGTTTTATTATAATTAATTCTATTTTTGTGCATCTTTTGGCAATTCTCAGAACAGTTTAATTTCCCCAACATACAGAGTCCACCCTCCTTCTGCGTAGTTATTTGTTTTATAAACCTTTATGTAGTTATGTGAGTTTAGCTCTTAAAGTTCAATTTTCATGGCCACAATAACATTTTCATTTAGTGTTATCAGTGGACTTAACTGACAGCATTATCCAAGGTGACTCACAACCAATGGCAGTAAAAATATTCCTGCATGGTTGTGATATGAAGGGCTGGCTAACTGGACCATCTTCTCTACCAGTCAAATCAAGTTTATTTATATAGCCCAATATCACAAATTACACATTTGTCTCAGTGGGCTTTACAGCCTGTACAGGATACGACCCCCTCTGTCCTCAGACCCTCGCACCGCACAAGGAAAAACTCCCTGAAAGAAACTCCACAATTAGTCGGGGAAATATGGAAGAAACCTCAGGGAGAGACTGAGGACGGAGTCAAAGGCCTATTGATGTCAAATCCCTTTTTAAAGCAACAAATCCAAATTAAAAAAATTCAGTTTGGCAAAAAAAAAACTTTATAACTAGCGGATGGCCTCTAGTATCTTTTTGAATTAGTTTGAATAAATAGTAATTGATTTTAGCCAGGAATTGTGCTTCTTTTATAGTGGTTCTCGCGAGGTTTAAAATGTGGACCTACATGACGGTTATTAGAGGACTGGAGTCAGTTTTTGTGGACAAAAAATTGTGTACTGCTGCTTTTATAGTTCAGGAGTTTCATGGAGTACGATTAAGTCACATCACCTACATTTTTGCCATAGTGAGCTGATTGCTGTGGTAGTTTGTACTTTAGGTGGAAACCGTGGATTTGGAGAATCGTTACACCTTTAACTGCATCCTAATTCAGCTGCTGAAATCAAAGCTTGAGCCATACAGCCTCACAGAGAACAAAACTAACGGTGCATTTATCGTTTAAGTTTATCGGGTCAAAGTTTCAAAGTCACTTGAAGGTTGCTCTCAAAATGTAAACTGGGACAAGCTTAATGATATCTGCGTTTACAGTACAAGCTGTGATGTTTTACATCAACACATGATGGACCACTGACAAAAACTGCACTCAGTTATTAACACATGTACTGTATCTATGTAAATGTATCTGTAATTCCTTGTTATCAACAACATGTTTGGACTGGTTATGAGCACAACAAGGCTCTGTGACTGCAGCACAATCACTTGTGGGACACCACAGAGGGTACATGGCTCGTGTCCTCCAAAATAAGGTAAAAAAACAGGCTTTAAGGCTGCATTCTCTGATGGATTTGGACGAGTGTTTTAAAAGAGGACTAACATATTGGCCTCTAAAAAAGACAACTTAAGATCCTGATCGTATTTAGGACATACTGTGATTGTGTTCGTATTGTGTTCAGATTAAACGATTAAGGGTGCATTGTTTTGATCAAGGCCACTTTGACCTGACCTGATCCACATGTTGACTGTTGATGTGACTGACCTTGCGACTGTTTGGCTTGGTGTCTCATGTCCACTCTGCAGTTATTGAACGTTTTAGAATAACAGTATCTGAGCTTTCAAACTCCCATTACTTCTAAATCCAGTCTTGTACCGTGCAGTGTGGGTAGACTTTCAAAATCTTACAAGGAAGTAGAAGTTATCGGCAATCAATATTCGCGTTTGACATCTATCTTTTGGTTTTGTAATATGCATTTCATGTGCTACATTTTGGAGGCACTCAAATTGATTGTCACATTGCTAAATTTAGGATAAACATTTTTATTTATTTTTAAAGAAGTCTATTCCTGTTTGACACTGCCCTGATGAACGGCCGTGCTCTACCAGGTGTTGGCTACTTTGACTTCAGGAAGGGAGGAAGTAATGAACAGTTTTTGTGTCTTAAATTTCAGCTTTTTCTGCCGTCCTTATGGTGAAATTAACTCTTAAGTGAAACGGGCAATAAAATGTGTCTTTGGTCAATATAATACGCCGTGGGGTTTTGCTGCTACAGCCTGACTTGGTCTGGTATGACCAGTATCTTATGTTGGCTAATGTTAGCTATTGATGGCATTATTAAATGGAGGCAAAAACCAAGGAGCAACACCTGTGATGCATGGTGTCAGGTTCACTGTGCAGAGCTACTGGCTGCTGTGCTGTTGATTCTCGCACTGATTAACCAGCTGATGGCTTCTCTAGGACAGTTTGGTTACTAAATTAAGTAAGCTGCATGAGGTCAAACAAAAGGATAATTTTGTGCTTTTATATTCTCTGGGAAAAAAATGTTCACAGTCTAAATACGCTGTTAATACACACAGCGCGGTTCCCTTCACCTTTGACACAGTAAGGAAGCTGTTGCGTCATTTAACCTAGCTCATCAAAGAGTGCATATGTTCAATAAATGACCTGCTTGTAACAAAGTCTGTGAGAACATTTAACACTTTTCGGATTTCATCTGTCCACATGTCAGTCTTTTGTATTACCTAGTACTGCAAAGTACCTTAGGTTAATAGGACTGTAATGGTTTGTGTATTCATACTGTCTCATGTCTTGTGTTTGCTCAGTCAGCAACGTGCAGTGCTTTAAACACCACCTAAAATTCTATCCCCAGATTTTTTTTTAGGGGACAGGAGCTACAAACATGGAATAAAATTGAGACCTTTGTTCCTTTTGGTTTAAATTTAGTTAGGTTCCTAAAAGGTTCCTGCAGTGGAAAAGGGGTACAAATGGGTTTTATAAAGCTCCTTAAATTGTCAGATCTCGCCCCCACGTGCAGCAGCAGGATCTCATTTTACTCTCTGATCGTGATGCACTCAGTTAAGAAGACCATTATCTTGTGTTTTCATGTGGTTTCTTGAGCAGTGATGTTGATAGGTACACATCCTGAGTCTCTGACACATTAACACCTTAAAGGGATGCAATGAACTAGCCATTGATGTATAGTTTCAGAAGTGTGTGTGTGTATTTGGGTGCGTTCTTGAGTGTTATACCGCTCTTGTGCCAACGCTGCAATGTATATGTGGGGATTACTCTTAAACCCGGTCTTGGCAATTTCACACAGTAGTAGTCCCACTGTGGGCATCAAAGCTTTCCCGTGGTGTGGCACTTTGCAAGTTGTTTTCTTCAACTTTCCTCCTTCACTATGAGGGACAGGGGCGTAAAGCGTCAGACACGAGTTTAACACAATTTGTCAAAAACACACATTTTTTTGAGGATCCAATTTCTGTTGGACCAAATCAAATGACCATCTGTGGGTCCAGGGATTCACTAGATTGATGATCTATCAACATCATTGCTTGAGTGTCCGTCCAGACCGCTGTCTGTAGGGCGATCCCTGTTAAATCCCAATGAACTGAACTGAACTGAGTCACAACAGCTAAATATTGATAGAGAGCCTGATTCTGTCTAGACAAAATTAACCGTAAAAATGACTTGTCCTGTAATGTCCGTTTTTTTCTTTCATTCCCAAGAAAGGATGCATCCATTTTGGACAAAAATAATTCACTCATCATCTTCATAAAATATCTCAGTAAGTGTTTTGTCAGCAATGTTTCTGTGATGAATTTTCTGCTTCACATTTTATTTTAAGATTGCAAAAGTGTGTGTGACTTTTAATGTGTCTTTAAGGAATGAAGCTATTCAAATTGAACTGCAAAAATTCTTGCCACCATGTTTTCTTTTTTTTGCTTCATAGCATTTTAAACATATTTTTTTGCTATCTTGTGCAACCTGTCCCTTCCTTTTATTTATAAGACTAAAGGTGCTTTCAGAGATAGAGCGGTTGTAATTTAAAATAGGAGAAATGGTTAGCTACATGACTCAATTAAAATGGCAAGTTTTGATAATTTATTGTCCCAGAGTGGAAACAATTTAAAAATTTACAGTTATGCTTAGATTAGATGCTAAGGTCAGCATGCTAACATATTCACAATGCTAACATGCTGATGTTTACCAGGTAGGCCTATGTTATGTTTACAATGTTCACCATCTTAGCTTAGGATGTTAGCATGCAAACATTTGCTAATTAGCAC
This sequence comes from Bovichtus diacanthus, assembly GCA_943590825.1. NCBI lineage: Eukaryota > Metazoa > Chordata > Actinopteri > Perciformes > Bovichtidae > Bovichtus > Bovichtus diacanthus. The sequence goes on along the minus strand of CALSBV010007718.1, from coordinate 69,946 downwards.
AAACAAGTACAGCTCAGACCGACATTAATGTTCTCACCCTAACATAGTATTTCTCCCCCTCTGCCACAGGACTTGTCTTCACTAGAACATGCAGTAGAGGAACCAGCTAAATCATCTTATTCAGCATCAGTGTAAACATATACAGTAGTTTCCCCCTGACATGGACTCCTCCTCTGGGCTGGATGCTGACACGTTACCACTGCTTCAGCTACAGGAGGTGGACTCTTGCAAATCCCTAGAGAGGCCAAGCTCCCCGGGAATCCTGTCCACCTTGTACAGCCCTCCTCTGGGCATGAACAGCCACACCGTCTGCATCCCCTCTCCGTACACGGATAGTAGCCACGAGTACAACCACAGCCATGGACCTCTAACCTTCTACAGCCCGTCTGTAATGAGCTATGCCAGGCCGCCCATCACTGATAGCCCGTCATCTCTGTGCCCCCCCCTTAGCCCATCAGCCTTCTGGCCCTCCCACAGCCACCCCAACATACCCTCACTGACTCTGCGCTGCCCTCAGCCTCTCGTCTACAATGAACCCAGCCCACATGTGCCCTGGCTCGAGCCCAAACCCCACAGCATCAACGCTAGCAGGTAGGTTTACTGACACTGATCCAGGGACAGACACAGTATACCAATAATACCTAAAACAAAAAAGAGGGTGCCAATTTAGCTGAATGCAAACAATGAGACGCTTAGTTTATCTGAACAGCTGAGCAGTTTAAGGGGATAATGGTCAGAGATTGGCATAAAGAATTGTGGCTTCATATTTGGATTGGAGCAATCTGGCAAACCATTGGCAATTGGCCTGATGACAATTTAGACTCTGGGTGCAACGGTTTCTGGGGATCCGGAGTAGCCAGTGGATGTCTGGGCCAAGACTTCCTCTTCTGTGAGGCGGTCAATGCTTACAGTCTGATTAGCAATTTGAGATGCGAGAATGAAGTTGGAGTTGAGTGGCAAGGTCTACGACCGGATTGTTTCACAAATAAGTAATTAGCATTATCCACAATTTGGCTAATTTTGCTCTCCACACAGACTGTTTACCTGCATGGAACTAAAGCCTACTCAAAACTCGATTGATCAATACTAAACGGAAAACAAAAACATTTCCGATACCAAGATCTTGTCCTGTTGCCTACAGATTCTGCATTCATTTGCAAATATCTGTTTATAGAGATTAGGATTGGAGTATTTAGAACTGTGTCCAACCTAATTATGTGGCATGGCATAGGTCTACAGTGAATTATTATGTTTGCTTTTGAACTGTGATTAGTACATTGCAAGACTTTCATTGACATCTTTTAATATCTTTGCTGTCCTCAAAACTGAAATTTTGTTTTGGTATATGTTACTGATCAAATCGGACCGTTCACATCGTCTGACTTTCACAAACGTGTAAAGAGAACACAGTTGTCTGGAGCAGAGACAAACCTCAGCTGATACTGTACTCTCATTTTAATCATGTTGTGTTGACACTAGAGAAGAAAAATTAATGAAAAACACCAAGTTTAACTCAAAACCAAAGTAAAAAGCAGTAAAACGTAAATAAAAACAGAATACAATAATTAGAAAATCCTTTTTGACCTATATTGAAATTAATACATCACAAAGACAAGATATTTAATGTTCAAACTGATAAACTTTTAATTTTTTTGCAAATATTCACTCATTTTGAATTTGATGCCTGCAACACGTTCCAAAAAAGCTGTGACGGGGCATGTTTACCACTGTGTTACATCACCTTTCCTTTTAACAACACTCAATAAGTGTTTGGGAACTGAGGACACTAACTGTTGAAGCTTTGTAGGTGGAATTCTTTCCCATTCTTGCTTGACGTACGACTTCAGTTGCTCAACAGTCTGGGGGCTCCGTTGTGGTATTTTGCGCTTCATAATGCGCCACATATTTTCAATGGGAGACAGGTGTGCACTGCAGGCAGGCCAGTCTAGTACTCGCACTCGTTTACTACGAGGCCACGCTGTTGTAACACGTGCAGAATGTGGCCTGGCGTTGTCTTGCTGAAATAAGCAGGGACGTCCCTGAAGAAGACGTTGCTGGGATGGCAGCATATGTTGCTCCAAAACCTGTATGTAGCTTTCAGCATTAATGTGCAAATTAGCCATGCCATGGGCACTAACACCACCCCATACCATCACAGGTGCTGGCTCTTGAACTTTGTGCTGATGACAATCTGGATGGTCCTTTTCCTCTTTAGCCCGGAGGTCACGACGTCCATGATTTCTGAAAACAATTTGAAATGTGGACTCATCAAACCACAGCACACTTGTCCACTTTGCTCGGGCTCAGAGAAGCCGACGGCGTTTCTGGGTGTTGTTGATATATGGCTTTCGCTTTGCATGGTAGTTTGAACTTGCACTTGTAGATGTAGCGACGAACTGTGGTAACTGACAATGGTTTTCCGAAGTGTTCCTGAGCCCACGTGGTAATATCCTGAGGGATCGAAGGTCACGGGCATTCAATGTCGGTTTTCGGCCTTGTCGCCTAATTGCAGAGATTACTCCGGATTCTCTGAACCTTTTGGTAATATTATAGACTGTAGATGATGAAATCCCTAAATTCCTTGCAATTGTATGTTGAGAAACGTTGTTCTTAAGCTGTTGGACTATTTGCTCACACAGAGTTTTTCGGGGATGTTCCTTTAATACCCAACCATGACACTCACCTGTTTCCAGTTAACCTGTTCACCTGTGGGATGTTCCAAACAGGTGTGTATTGAGCATTCCTCAACTTTCCCAGTCTGTTGTTGCCCTCATGTCCCAGCTTCTTTGGAACGTGTTACAGGCATCAAATTCAAAATGAGTGAATATTTACAAAAAAACGTAAAGTTTATCAGTTTGAACATTAAATATCTTGTCTTGGTAGTGTATTCAATTGAATATACGTAGGTCGAAAAGGATTTGCAAATCATTGTATTCTGTTTTTATTTAGGTTTTACACAACATCCCAACTTCATTGGAATTGGGGTTTGTATGTTACACCTATAACCACACCCAACAGTAACAGTTGTAATGCAAAATAGGGGTGGTGGAGCAAACATTACGAGCTGTGTGCACATGCTTCAGTGGTCTCTCACAAAAAGGAAGGCGTCATAATGATATTAAGGTGAAAGTGATGATTAAGTTAAAAATGTTAAAGATTACTATTAACTTTTGTTGATAATTCTGTCATGTGTTTTTGTGTCTGTTAATAAAAATCAATAAATACAAGAAATGCGTCCTCATCAGTCCTTGGGGGAAAAAAACACAATTTTAAATTGGTCGTAGTGTTTTGGAGATGCATTTTTACAGATGTTTGTTGGCTCATCATTAATTCAGTAAACATGCATTTTTTTTCTATACTGGTGCAAAAACAATATTAGTACATACTGTACACTTGTATTGATATATGTATTTTATTGTGATGCACAGTAGAGTTACACATGCATAACTGAAACACCAATTTGGAAGTTAACATTCATGCAGGAGCTTTATTTCATAAAGGTTTTACCGTTGACATCAGTTGGATACATGAGGCCGTAGATTGGCCATTGACATGGGTGGCGGTGGGGTAGTGATGGGGCGAAACTGCATAGACTGCAATGACAGTAGAGAGAGACAAAATAGTGAAGGTGGTTGAAGGTTTCTTCAGCTAAGATGATCCGCGAATGATGGGGAAAACTTGTTCACAGAATCCAGTAAAATCAGTTTTACACTGATTCTAGTGGATGGATTTACTCTCACCGGAACAGTTGATTTAGGATTTATCTCTTTCTCTTTATTATACTTTATATTTAGTCATTATCTATGCTGCCAGTTGACAGTCATAATGGCACTGACCGTGGATTCTGGAGATTTATATACCCATTATATTTTTACAACAATGAACGCTGTGAAGTTTTCTGATGCGATGACCCAGTTGACTGAAATGTGGTTGTGGAGACATTTTTAGCAAAAGAATACCTGTTGCAAGACTAATGATTGCTAAAATTCCAAATGTCAAGTTGTCCTTTTTATAGTGTCTGTGTTTCTTCCTGCAGCTCCATCATCAGCTGTAACAAGCCACTGGGAAATAGATCAGGGGAAGGAGTGGAAGGCGCGAACTCCTCCTTGTGTTCATCTGCAGTAGGTAAAGCCGACATGCACTTCTGCGCCGTGTGCCACGACTACGCCTCGGGGTACCACTACGGTGTGTGGTCCTGCGAGGGCTGCAAGGCTTTTTTCAAGAGGAGTATCCAAGGTATAAACTTGTCCATGATTATCCACCATTTATTCCTGCTCCTCATCCATTGAAGTAATTCTGCAGAATGTCTTTCCTTACCTCTTCAGGTCACAATGACTACATCTGCCCCGCCACAAATCAATGCACTATCGACAAGAACCGACGTAAAAGCTGCCAGGCCTGCCGCCTACGTAAATGCTACGAAGTGGGAATGATGAAATGCGGTAGGTGCTCACCTCCTTAATTCGGGTCCTTGATGGTTTGTCATTTTACAGCTGGAAAATAAAGTTCAAGCACTAAAAGTGCAAAGGCAAAGAGTGTTACCTGTGAGCTCAATATGGCATATGCACTTTGAGACTTCCGAAATCTCTTAAATACCAATCTATAATAATTTGTCAGGAATGTTTGATGCAGAGATGCACTAAATTGTGAGATTACATATTAATATACATTCCAGCTATTTCTCCAAGGAAAGCAAACAGAAAGTCAGGCTCTTTTCCAGCACTCTTAAAGGAATAGCTTTTTGCGAAATAAATATGTCCATTTCTTGCCTTGAGTTGGATGAGAAGATCGATCCCACTTGAGAGTATAATACTGTATGTCTCACTTTCAAACACCAAAATCCACCTACCAGCAGCTCTAAAGCTCGCTAAAAAACATGGTATAGCACAGATTTCACATACTTCACAGCTGTAACTCTCTACTCACTGAGGGTCCTGGGTTCATACTGTATATCAAAAACTACTCACTACCAAAACAATGAAACAATTTAAACAGTAAATAACAGTCTAGACGTTGTTGTCCAGTCAAAAATGCTAGATTTTGCAATTAAACAATTCTGCAAATTACCTTATTCTCTGTAGATTTGTGTAGCTGATTCTCGATAGTAGCACTCTGCCCTTGAAAGCAGCAATTTTAGCTGCAGGGATTTCCAGGAATTTTGACTATTACTATTGGTAAGAATTCTTATGTAATATTTTATGTCATTACACATTGAGCTCTGTTGATTACTCAGGTAATTGTTGGTTTGTTATACTGCAGCAGTGCTGGGAAGCAGGACTAGTCTAAGTGAGGAAGGAAAAGAGTATTGAGCGTAGTGCCTTTTTTGTTTATAAATGTCTTTGCTCTAGTAAAGGCTCCCAAAAGACCTGCTCAATGGTATAGACTCAGATGCATTTTAAACAATTGGCATCTAAGTTTTTTCAGAAAAATACTGGATTTAATCTTTTATTCTTGTTTAGAAGCTGCTAGTAGCCAATATTCTGAACATATTCTGAATAAAATCACATTTTATATTTTTGTTCCCTGCTTCAGAACACATGAAACAAGAACCATGTACATAAAGTCCAAAGGGACATCACAGGTCATGTGATTTATCTTCTTGTCTTCATGCTCCAGGTGTAAGGCGTGAACGCTGCAGCTATCGAGGAGCCCGACACCGCCGTGGCGGACTCCAGCCTCGGGATCCCTCAGCCAGGAGTTTGGTCAGGGTGGGGCTGGGTTCTCGTGCCCAGCGGCATCTCCACCTGGAGGCCCCTCTCGCCCCCCTTGCCCCCCTCCCTCAGGTGAACCATGCGCACCACTCGGCCATGAGCTCAGAGGAGTTCATCTCCCGCATCATGGAGGCAGAGCCTCCCGAGATCTACCTCATGGAGGACATGAAGAAGCCCTTCACCGAGGCCAGCATGATGATGTCCCTCACCAACCTGGCAGACAAGGAACTGGTTCTCATGATCAGCTGGGCTAAAAAGATCCCAGGTAAGATCCAAAATTTCAAACTGCAGAGAAAAGCCTTTTCCTACCTTTTTAAAATAAAAATTTTTCACTTTCTAAATCTTATAAAAATTTAATATAGAAATGTTTTTGGTTCAAATTTGTTAACGAAAGACATAAAACATATACTATAAAACAAGATAAATATAAACAACCAATGCTAAAACCTGCAACATAAATTCACATAAAATATTAAATAACATTGTACATAAAAGTGACAGCATGACATAAATTATGTTTGAATTTCTCCTCAGGTAGCTTTTGATTATTATCAATTATTATTACCCATTATTTGTATCATAATTATTATTATTATTACATTATCATTGATTACTTTGTCTCCATATGGAACTATGCAATGAGAAAATGGGAAAACGTGACACAATCATTTCTTTAAAAACTCCATATTTCCTAATAAATAAATGTTTATATTGCTTTGTGTATATATCTTTTTGGTCATGGTTTTAATTTGGTCGAAGGAGCGTTTAATTACAGTTCATTTTACATGTAATCAAATAAGACTGGAGTCATTCTGTGTGGCATTGCTGAGTAAAAGAGCCGTGTTAAGGTTAAGGTCAGGGTAAACAATGGGGTCGGTGGAAGCAGTTTGGCTTTGTCACGATCAACACAGTGAAAGCCAGCAAACAAGACTGAGGGCTATAAAGGTAAAAACAAAGGCGAGGCTACAGTAAACACATCTTCCACTCATCATTCATGCCAGTGTGTCAGATGTTTTGTGAGATGGTTGAATAAACAAAGTAATGAGATAATTGTTGCATGGATAAAAGGAGACCAAGCGTAGAATATAATCATTAACCTTTACGTCTAAATGTGTAGGTTACAACTAGTGAACTTCTTTCATTCTTTCTTCCTTGACTGATCCTGTTTCTCTTTCTCCACTTTCCTGTCCCTTTTTTATGTTTCCCTCTCCTCTCCGACTCTCAGCCAGTGTTCAGCCCAGCAGGTAACTCCCCAGCAGAGGTTTTAATGTGAGGGGACCACAAAGACTCCCAGTTTCTTTTTCTTTACTCAGTCAGAATTGAAAATGAGTGTGCATTGTCTGCTTTCTACAAGATCTAAGAAAGCACAGACAGGTGAGCAAAGGCGCTGTCAAGCTAAATACATAGTTGCTGCTCAGTGATGTCATTGTTATAGTTAAGAGGTTACTCTTAAAAGTATGTTTGATAGGCTCCTTTTAAAAACCTGATTTACTGGAAGTAGTTTCAATAAATACTTTTAATAAATACAAATTAAATCACTTTTTTTCCTTTCCTTTTCACCTTTCATTAACTCCAAAATTGTTTTATATTTAAATTTTGTAGCTAGCTAGCCAACATATTCAAGAAATACTGCGTGAAGCCTCTGAGCAGCTGTAAATAGCTAGAAAGGTTAAACTGCTCAATAAACCACAATGTCTTGTTTTCTATTTGCTTTAGAGTTAATGGAACACATTATTTTTTCCTGCTTTCAGCCTTTGCATATTATTTATTTACTGAATTTGCACCAATGAAATGAATATCAGGGTTGGAGTATTACTATTAATAAGCTCTCATTCATCATCTTTTTTTCTTGCTCAAGGTAAACACAAAACAATTGTTTAAATGTGTGTTTACTGGTTTGGTAGGGTTAGCACTTTCCTCCTAATCCCAGTCTTTTTGCTAAACTAGGCTAAACATGTCTTTACTGATAGAATTATTTCATCCAAAATGGGTAGTATTCCAAGGAACATAGTTCAGGAATAAAGTACAGAGAAATGTAACAGTAACAGTGCAACAATGGTTTCTTTTAACATTTTTCTTCAAACAGATTTGTTGATTGCTGACGGTTTATACAAATGCAGTTCCTGTCTTTTGTATGTTCTTTCCTTCTACCTCGGGGTGGGGAAAGGTGCAAACATTCAGGCAAATTCAGAAGGGGGGAGGTCCCGTGTGAGGTGTTTGTCATGTGACTCATTAGCGTCACCTGTGCAGCTGAACCACCTGTTAATGCAGACTGAATCGCAGAATTCTGATGAAAGCAACTTTGTCTGTTGAAATGTGTTAAACTTCACTGAAGCGTCTGTTACAAAGTGAGTATTTGTCTAGGTTAACCTGTAACTCTTCACTACAGCTGCACTGTTTCTGGGTTTTTTTAGACGCGTGTAGTCACAGAGAGAGGGTGTTGAAAACAGAGGGCGTCGACAGTAAAGCCACTGCAGCATTGTGTGTGTGTGAATATTTGTCTGTCTGCCTGTTTCATATGAATTAAGTATCATCTTTCATGTGACCGGTGGAAGTCAAATCAGTTGTTTGTATCTTAAAATTACTGATTAAATTGTTTTAGTCTTTGGATCTTTTGCAACAATGTTCATATACAGAGTTCCCTTTTTTAAAATGATAAGCATTTCACTAAATGTAGCCTTAAACTGTTTTTGTGGTGACAATAAGCTTGCGTAACAAGTTTTTTTTCATCATATTGTTGGGAGGAAAAGGCCGTTTTACCCTCTCTGAGAGAGTCCCATACCTTCAAGCTTAAAGTCATCTTTTATTTTTTTTTTATCCCAAATCTGTAAAAAGCATTTTCTTTCTGAGGTTAATTTTGCTGTTAATGCATAGTGTAAATATGTTCCAGCTTCTAAAAATGCTTCAGAATTTGGCATGGGACGATAGGAAAATTTCATGTCACGCTCATCCTCTCCTAAAGAATTGCGATTCATAATACTATCTCAATAATCATCAAAATGAGCTTAAAACCCTTAGAATGGTACTAAAACATACTGGAATTACTTTAACTTGCATTGTGTTAAGAAACATATTTACACAATAAATATACACAATAGTTTTACTCCATCACAGATAGAACACACATATTTTTTGTGAAAAACACTGAAACAATCCTAAATAAGGTGATTACAAGTCTGTTGCATAGATAAAGGATACATAAAGTAAAATAACAACATTGTGTGAGTCTGTTCTTTCCTTTTTAAATCTGGCTCTATTTTTCCACTTCTCAACCATGACTGTGAGCTAGACAGCCTTTTAAAATCATACATGTGAGGTTATTTAAGATTATCCTGATATTGGAAATTCACCATCAACTTATTGTAATTTTTTTTAAATTTTTTTTATTGCAATCCGCAATAAAATCCTATATTGTCCCATTCCTTTTCTGAATCCATGCAGGATATGGACATGAGGAGTCTGTTCATTCTTAAGTCTAAAGCTAGTCTTTTTTTTTTTTTCTCTACATGGTGTGTTCTCAGGCTTTGTAGAGCTGAGTCTAGCCGACCAGATACACCTGCTGAAATGCTGCTGGCTGGAGATCCTGATGTTGGGCCTGATGTGGAGGTCAGTGGATCATCCTGGGAAACTCATCTTCTCTCCAGACTTCAAACTCAACAGGTGAGCAGGCTTGACAACATTCTTTATTCTGCACAAATAGCTGATTTCCTAATTAATAGTCTGTTTCTTCACTCCATTTAGATTAAAAGCTGCAGCCTCTCTTTGACATTTGATACTTGAACTACTTTTTCTGAATGAGCCTTGTGTGCAGTTGTGATGTTCGCTATAACAGCGATGGTGGTATCAGTGTAATCGTCCCACAGTGTTGCACTCTGATTAGTTGTCATCCCACAATAAACAGAGTTCACTCAGACCTTGAAACAGTAAAGATATCAGCAACACTTGCTGCACATATATCTCTGATTCTTCTAGACTGCCAGATTATTTTCTTGCCAGAAATCTTTTATCACTTGCTGTTCCCGTCCAAACTAACCTTCAACTTTGGCCAGAACACAGTTGGCTGTTTCTGGCACTTCAGTTCACTCTTTGTATTCAAGGTAAACATGGTGTAATTAGGCTGCCACTTTACCAGCATATACATATAAATCATAGGAAACTTAATCCTGTAATGAGTTCAGCAGTAACGGCATTTAATGAAACATTAAAGCATCATGTTTTTTATGCTGTTCAAAGTGCAGTAGAGTGAAGACAGGAAGTCAAACTGATTATTGGCCGTAACTGTTTTTAATTAATGTTCAGAAAGGCGTGCAGCAGCGTGCATGACCATATCAATGTGTGGTTGCATTTTCTATGGTGACTTGTTTTATATTAAAATATTTTTTATAAAAAAAAAAAATTTGCTGTTTGCTGTTATTCTATAATTTTCTCATTGTCAACAAATCCAGGAATGAGACCAAAACCAACAATGTGTTAGTTCATCTCTCAATATTTACTAACTCTCCTACACTGCCTACTATGGTTATCAGCTACAAGCCTTTCTTCCTTCTGACGACATAAAGAGCACAAATATGAGCACAAATATATAGTTTTTTTTAAAAGCCTCAGTAATCAACTACAACAGCTGGTCACTGTAGTTTTTAATCAAACGTTACTCAAACAGAATGAAATGGTACATTTTTGGGGACTATTTTCAGCGACGAATCAATCCTCATTCGGTGCAGCAGGACGCTGTGTGATTGAGTCAACAATAAAAGTGTCTGTGTCTTTTATAGTAAAGAAGGAAAATGTCACCCAGTGCAACATTGTGGCTCATTGATGCATTTTTGCTCAGGGACACAGAGGATTTTATATCAGGCTTTGGATCCATTCATTGTTTCTTTTGGTCTTTTTATGGGATTTGTTGAGAAAAAGAAAAATATAGAATAATGCAGCCTTATTCTTTGGTGAAAATGGAGAAAGTAAAGTTAGTCAAATGTATTTGAGGACAATAGAACGTCTTTCTTCCTCAAGTTTAGTGTTTAACCTTTCTTCCCCCACTACCACGGAAACTATCACTATAGGCTTAGGATAACCTTGACGTGTTTTCATAACACAGCCTTATTTTCCTCTGCCGAGCGGTGCCTGTTAGCCTATGGTAGTCCTTTCTCCTTGGACAGCTCAGGAAAACATCCTGAATGCTAATCCATCCACTTACTCAACAAGAGTCTCGAACATAGACAGAAAGCGTTGTTTTCTTTCTGCCCTGTCTCTTTGTCACATATTGTTATAGCCTTCTTTCTTCATCACTATTGAAATAAATTAGCTGCAGAATTTTGTACTCGCTCTTTTTTTTAAGGCTGTTTTTGTGTTTTAGAGAAAGATGCCACTGTGTGAATACCTAGTTGGAAGTCATTTGCTGTTACTGGGAATAGATGCGATGAATCTTGAAAGGATTATTTGTGTCCGGTTCACCGCATAAATTTACATTAGAGTTGTAACGCCCGTGGTCGGATCCAGATCGTCGAGTTTATTTTGCTTCTTTGAGAAGAGAAGAAGCTGCAAAGCACTTAGGTTCACTCTGTCGGTTAGTTTGCTTTGTGTGCCAACTAATAAGCTGCAGTGTGATCGAGTGTATGATAACACACCTGCCAGCCAGGAAGTTGGAGAATAGGGCTTTTTTTTTTTTTGCCATTTCAGCATAGCTAATGGAAAAGTGGTTTGGTAAACTCACACAAAACAAGCCTCACTTTACTACAGTAACCACCTTGGGACATAAAACCAGTAATAAAAAGACAGTGTCCTATAGACAGACAAGTTAATATTTGCCAAAAGCTAAAGCGCGTATTCTATCTTTGCCTGTTTTTGTGCCTTTCTTTTCCTCTTCTGTTTACTCCTCCTTTGGCTTTTCCATTTCTCTCCTACTTTTCTCTTCTGTTCTTTTCCTCTTACTTTCTCTTTTCCCCATTTCTCTGTTTCACCTTTTCTCTGTGTCTGTGTGTCTCTGCAGGGAGGAGGGACAGTGTGTGGAGGGCATTATGGAGATTTTCGACATGCTGCTGGCAGCCACCTCTCGGTTTCGTGAGCTGAAGCTCCAGAGGGAGGAGTACGTCTGTTTGAAGGCCATGATCCTCCTCAACTCCAGTGAGTTTTGCGGACGCAGACAAACCGCAGCCTTCACTTTATGTTTTCTGAAACAGATGAGTTAGATTGCACCGAGCAAAAGAAATCCTGCTTGATCTTGTCCAGTCGGTATATCAGTGTGTTTTTGCTTCTTGCATAACCCAGATAAGTTTGTCCCTCTGCTTGGTTTTGGTTACTGACATCATTATCTGGAACTTAGTGGGTCAATAACACCTATATCTGACCCAAACGATAAAACAACTCTGACTCGAGGAAAAACCAAACCATCATTTATTAGGTTAAAATGGTTTATAATCTTACAGCCAAAAAAGTTTGTTTGTCAAAATAATGTCTCCAATATATCTTTTTTTAGGCCTGGCTAGCTGTGTTAATTAGCTGCTGGTGCAGGATATTTGGAAAGAAATGCACCAAATTTAAAATAAATTACTTTGTAAAGTTTGGCCGTAAGCTACAAATAACTTATTTGATTTCAGTGCAGATATGTGCACAATGTGGTCATTTCTAAAATTATATAAAAAATGTTTTAACATTAAATATTTAACATTTATAAAACATTTTCACCAATAACTCCTGAACTCTGAGGCAAAGAGCGAAAAATAAAGACTTTTCAAATTATATTCAATTGTCACAGATTTGGTACAAACTATACAATGTTTATATGACATTTAAAAAAGTTATACCGTATTTTCCGCACTATAGGGCGCACTGGATTATAAGGCGCACTGTCAATGAATAGTCTATTTTCGATCTTTTTTCATATATAAGGCGCACCGGACTATAAGGCGCATTAAGCGAAACAAAACAGTCAGATAAGTCGAACTTTATTAAACGTGTTCACAAAAACTCTCAACATTGTTCAAACGTTAATGAGCGTATTCACAATAACTCCCAACCTTGTTCAGTTGTAACACGTGAAAAAAACAGTCTGATACCGCTAAATCAAACGTTAGCGTATTCACAATAACTCCCAACCTTGTTCAGTTGTAACACGTAAAATACAACAAAATACACTCACTTGCAGCTGCTCTATTCCCATGTTCTACTGCGTGACTGATAGCCTTGAGTTTGAAGTCCGCGTCGTAAGCGCGTCTCTTGACAGGCGCCATTTTGGGGTCCTTATACACACACACGCTGTAATATTATGGTGAAGCACAGTATGTATCACTCCGCGACGCTCCTGACCACGGTAGCCGTACTATGCGGCGCAGCTTTGTAGTTTACCAAAGTCGTACTAAAACATTTTGACTGAGCGCCGTGTACCACACAAAATCGCTTCGAGGTCAGTAAGCACAACCAGAATTAATCCATATATAAGGCGCTCCGGATTATAAGGCGCACTGTCGTTTTTTGAGAAAATTAAAGGCTTTTAAGTGCGCCTTATAGTCCGGAAAATACGGTATATCATTTTGACATCTCATGCTTTTGGTTGGTGTTCAATAGTAAACCATCAAATTTGAATAATTTAGAATTTCCATTCAGATCTAATTTGATTTCAAGATTTGTTATTAACTGAACTTAATTCAATAACTCGATTTATTTTAAAATCTCCAATCCCACTTTGTTTATCAAGAAGACAGAAACACAACAGTTATGAATGTTAACCTAAATATTGTTCACAACCAATATACAAAATGGCCCCACAACAATATAAAAAGAAAACAATGAGGGAAAAGAAAAACATACGTGGACATACTAACAAAGTAAAGGCTGAACGCTGATCTCACTGTGTTGGGCTACAAAGACCAGATAATAAATAAATGTGACAGTATTCATTCTGAGTTACATTCAGGAAGATGGGGGTTAAAGGTTAGCTCTGATTTAATCCATAAATGGTTTCCAAACGCTCTTAAATTCCCAGAGGAGCCCTATATTATGAATCTTATTTTCTTAGGTTTGAGATGTTGCATCACCTCCTCGGTGGCTGAGGTGTCGATCTGTGCTACAAAATAATCTTTGTCAGTACATACACCTACTGCGGAAAGCAGACAACAGCCCAAAGTGTCATTTTAGCTGTAAGAGGAAAAACATTAATTAGCTACAGCTGATGTTTGTTGTTCTATCCAGTGAAAGTGACGGTTGATGTGAAGCTGCTGTATACATTGCTCTTTGCTGATAAAAAAGCAAACAAGGAGAGATTGAAGGCTTTATTAAGAGATTTGTTAGCGTCATCTTAATGAATCCAGGTATTTTTTTTACAAAATAGAACAAGCAGCTATTTGAACCCAACCCTAACATGCATATTTTATTAAATGCTTACTACAGCCTTTAAATAAACTTATGTTATGCTTTAATGTATTGTGCAATTGCAACCAAATGTACATGAAACAAGACCTCACCACCCTCAAGTAGTCCTGCAGAAGTTGACATTCTGCCTATTGCATTACAAAAACTTGGTAAGTTTAAAGGTTCATATACAATTGTACATATGGATACAAAGCCTTCATATTCCCAGTATTAAGTACTATGAATAAATCGCTAAGAATGCCTATCATTGTGTTTTATTTTTAATGCAGATAAAAATTTTAAATATAATAATAATTATTATTATTATCAAATTTAGCCGTGATGTATACTTTCTGGGTGCCTTCAAGTTTTCTAGAATTTTATTGAGTTATGCATTGAGAAGCTCACAATGAAAGCCATTTTTACAACAAAGTATTGCGCTCCGGGGTTACACCACACTAGTCGTTGGATGCGGTTTAATTAACAGCGCAGGTGATCCCCCCACAGAAGTCAGATTAGCAGAACTTTCCACATGTTTGAAGAAGATTTTGGATTAAATGACCTATGAAGATGAACTTTATTGCACAGCGGCTTTTGTTTTTTAACCTTTCATGTGTTCCCAGCGGTCACAGTGTACTGTCCTCACCCAGCCCCACCAGCAGCCACTGCACAGGTTTCATCGAGGTGACCGACCTCCCTGTCCTCACAGAGTTTAACAAAGTTCCTCCCTAACAGACTCGCACAGGGTCCTTTGCCAGTTCTCTCTGTTGACTCTGCTCCACTGCAGCTGGTGTGGAAAAAAAAAAAAAGGAACAAATTGTGAAAGAAGTGAAATTGAGTCTGAAAAGTCAGAAGACAGGAAGGAATTCAAAGATTTATGTATTTAGACAGATGGAAGGTTGTGGCTCAGCTGCTCAGGCTGTCGTCTGTCCTGGTGGGTGGACGTCATGATCTACACTGTACAGCTTCTCATCTCTACTGCCCTTTTCACCTGGAACATCCATAAAATCATTAAGGGTGTCTAATGAGCCAGCTGTTTAACAGTGCTGGTTACTGTTTAACAGTGCTGGTTACGGTTTAATTGAAGAAACTCCGCTGTTAATGTATTTGGTTTTTGGTTGTGTAAATATTGCAACTTGGATTCAAACATGGATTGGGTTTTGGTGCCATATTTAATCGTTTGGTTTTCATTCTCTTCACATGCACAAGATTAACAGTTTGTTAGGTACATTATACAGACGGCAAATGTTGGCACCATTTAGGTTTGTGGGTACTGTGGTTACTGACCCCAATTATTAAAAAATACTGTGTGTACTTTGATTCATCCAGTGTTTAAACAAAGAAAGTGCCGTTTTTGACTGTGGACTCTTCTACCTGTGGATAAGAATAACATGTTACCTGCTTTAATTGAAGTCACACACACGCAGCTAATTGCAGTGTTTTGAAGATAAATGCCGATAGACTAACAGTTTTGGTTAAAAACAGGGGTTTGTTTGCAGGAATTAAAATGATTGTGCAGTATTTATAACATCTAAATCAGCTCATGTTATCAAGCCTAATCAGCCTAATTTTTATTTATTGTAAAAACCTGCCTGGCACTGACTGCACGAAACGTGCTCATCATCCCGGACACCGGCATTGAGCACAACCAGTGAAAGAGACTTTTCCACAGCTGGATTTGTCATTTAAAGTAATAAGAACCTAGCTTTGATCATGGTAAAAATAATGCACTTTAAAGCGAGTGACTGTGTAGCAGTCTGTGTGTTTAATCAAGGGTCGGGCTTGGATGTGTCTTGGAGATAATTACGGGGGAACAGGTCGGGTCTAGTACCATGCTTTGCAGGACTCTAAGTTAAGTGGTGAGGTTCTTATGGTTCTAATAATTTGGTTGAAAGCCAGATAGCTCAACAGTTATTTATTGTATTGCCATAGCATTTTTGTTTGAATATCGCTGATCCACAGAGGATCGCTGATTTAATTTCTTGACCTTTCCTCTAGCTCAGGCCAAGATTTCCCCTTGACCAACTCTTTGGTCCAAGTCAACTCAAAAACTAATGATTTGTTTTTTAGTTTTCATTTTTTATTGCCTCTGGATGGCGAATCCTAAAGTTCTGGTGACCCCCCCCCTGAGCATACCTTCCGGCCAAAATGTTGATCCTGCTTCAAGACATTTCTCATAATTTAAGATGCCGTAGTCTATTCTCTTACTCTGGGCTTGAAGAGCATCCACATAACTGCTGATATGCAATGATTAATAATGTTGGCCTTAATACTTTGGCAGATTTTATGTCTCTGTCTGAAGTAAAAATGATATATGTGTCTCGCTGTTAAAATGTTTCTGTGCTGTGTGTTGCAGATCTGTGTACCAGCTCCCCTCAGACAGCCGAGGAGCTGGAGAGCAGGAACAAGCTGCTACGTCTGCTGGACTCTGTGATCGATGCTCTGGTCTGGGCCATCTCCAAACTGGGCCTGTCGACCCAGCAGCAGACTCTGCGCCTTGGACACCTCACCATGCTGCTCTCTCACATCCGCCACGTCAGGTACAGCCAGAGACGGCAGGAAACAGTGAAACGGCAGCAGAATCTAAAAAACACACATACTCGGAGACTTTTATACACTAGCCAACTTTATTGCTGTCTTTTCTATGGTCTGTCTTTATTAGTACACTGTCACAACTTTATTTCTGTCTTTTCTATCTTCTGTCTTTATTACACTCACAAACGCTTTCATATATTAATGCTCAGCAGGTATCACTAAGCACATACAGGCACTACACTTCATGACTTCAAGGATCTTTCAAGCTAAGATTTTTGAGAGACTTTTCAAAAAACCAATAAAAGCATCTTTGTGTTAGTTGATGGGGATGATGAAAGTGAAACTTTAGTCATACAGAATTTTTTTTGTACAAGAAAGTAAAAGTGCTTTTCTTTGAGAAAGCTGACACTTAAACAATAATGAAACAAATGAGATGATACAAAGAGTTAACAATACAAATAATATAGATATCTATCTATAGATATAGATATCTATCTATAGATATAGATATCTATAGATCTATAGATCTATAGATATAGATATCTATCTATAGATAGATATCTATAGATATCTATCTATAGATCTATAGATATCTATCTATAGATCTATAGATATCTATCTATAGATCTATAGATATCTATCTATAGATCTATAGATATCTATCTATATAGATATCTATCTATATAGATCTATAGATAGATATCTATCTATATCTATCTATCGATCTATATCTATCTATATCTATCTCTATCTATATCTCTATCTATCTATCTATCTATCTATCTATCTATCTATCTATCTATCTATCTCTATCTCTATCTATCTATCTATCTTTATCTATCTCTATCTATCTATCTCTATCTATCTATCTCTATCTATCTATCTATCTATATCTATCTCTATCTATCTATCTATCTATCTATCTATCTATCTATCTATCTATCTATCTATCTATCTATCTATCTTTATCTATCTATCTATCTATCTCTATATCTATCTATCTATCTCTATATCTATCTATCTATCTCTATATCTATCTATCTATCTCTATATCTATCTCTCTATCTCTATATCTATCTCTCTATCTCTCTATATCTATCTCTCTATATCTATCTCTATCTATCTATCTATCTATCTATCTATCTATCTATCTATCTATCTATCTATCTATCTATCTATCTATCTATCTATCTCTATCTATCTATCTATCTATCTATCTATCTATCTATCTATCTATCTATCTATCTATCTATCTATCTATCTATCTATCTCTATCTATCTATCTATCTATCTATCTATCTATCTATCTATCTATCT
>CALSBV010007718.1:27109-50025 GCA_943590825.1 Bovichtus diacanthus | reverse complement strand
GGAAAAAAAAAAAAAAAAAAAAAAAAAAAAGTTTTTGATCGAATGTATATTTTGTGTGCGTAAATATTTCTTGTGAATGTGCACTACAGTAAGGTGTTCATGAGAACATCGCTGGACCTGTGCCAGTCAGTTTGAGCTCTTTTTTGATATACAGTATTTGTATCTCTTTTTTCACCTCGGTGTACCATCCAGAACAAGCCATCTACAATCTGCAGCGATTTACAGAAAAGGGCATGTGGTCAACAAAGTTCACATTCGTTTCCATAAGGGTTGTTAGTCATATAGCTAAAAACAAAATGGCAGTGTTTTCTATCACATTGTGGTGTTTTTCTCCTATACTACTACTACTGTACTTTGGTGTTTTAATCGGTGCCTGTTTTCTACTCTCTTTGTACAAACTACAAGTTTCAGATGAGTCGAGAAGCAGCAGTTTGTGGCCTTTTAACAAAATGACTGTTAACGTTTCTTCTTCTTTTTATCTAAGGCTGGATTTACAATACGATATGTGGCACTGTTCTTAATTAACACGTGACGCCAGTAAAATTGAAAGAAATCCAATTGAACTCAATACACCGTAGTTGATGACAGCCTGAGCTCTTGAAAGTTATCATGTTAATATATTAACTTGTTAACAGCTCATATGCTAAACATTATATATTAAATGTTAACATGTTTTAAAGAATTGAATTGACTCCAGCAAAACAGAAAATGACTGTCAAATGTAAAC
Organism: Bovichtus diacanthus; assembly: GCA_943590825.1. NCBI lineage: Eukaryota > Metazoa > Chordata > Actinopteri > Perciformes > Bovichtidae > Bovichtus > Bovichtus diacanthus. The sequence continues at coordinate 49,298 of CALSBV010007718.1, read as the reverse complement.
TAATGTTTATTTACTTTACACTTATAGCCTTAAACTCATAAAGTCCTGTCAGCCTCAGCTGTACTTTAACAGTATCAATAACATGCTAATGCTAGCACATGTAAAAATGAGTATGTTAGCTTCACCAGGTTGTAATAAGCTAACCTGTTACTTACTGTTCGCATGTATTTCTGAATTAAATTAATACATTTGAACATGGAAGTTAATTTTTTGAGTTAGGAATGAATATAAGCTAATAAATAAAGCTAACTAATGCATGAATTTCTTTTTGCCTTAGCTGTACTTCAAGACTAAAGCTAACATGCCAAATATTAGCATATTACCATGCTAACTGAATGCACTTTAAGATACTAACATGCTAAACATTACAATAATATGTTAAAATGCTTATTATATGCATGTTGACATTAGTATGCATTAAACATAATATGAAATATCCATAAATCCTTTCCTTTCTTCAAAATGTGTTCCTTAAGGAAAGAGTTTGGGAATCATTTAGCGCAGGCAGTGAACATTGCAAACTTATCTTTTCCAAAAAATACTCAAGGTTATATACAGTAGTAAACGTTCCAATTTTGCTAGACTGTTGATTAACAAATTAACTGCTCTAACTGTTGTTCATTGTCACAAAGAACCTCTGCCTAAACAGAGGTCAATGGTTGTCTATATGCAGCCTTATTTAACCAAGTAGCTGAACATGGAATCATCACTTGCTATAATTTAGGCAGTTTCCCAAATGGATAACGCATGAAGACAAATCTGAAAATGACCATCAGCCCAGAACTGGTTTGGTTAGTTGTTCTTGGCTTTACGGACACGAGAAAACTGTTGGCTATAAGTCCTTAAACTATTTGTCTTCTTTAAAGCCTAATGTTTTGGGCTTGTTCGAATAGCTTTGTTATGAACTGGCCAAACAAACAAAAAATTAATCCTTCATTAATATTGGATTCAGCCCCAAATGCATCATTTAGGTCCTTTTTGGACATCCAATCAAACTGTTCCACTTTTCTGCCAATGTAAATTCAGCCTTAGTGCCAGATTATCATACCACTGCTAATAGAAAGATACATGTTCACTATCCTTTCTTTCCTGATGTCTGTAGCCTGTACATGCATGCACACACACACTCAAAAGTATTTGTTTGTGCAGTATCTGAGATCTGTGTAAGTTTTAGCCTGTCAAACCTATCAGCTCTTAGCCTGGATCTCTCTAAACCAGCGATACAGTAAACCTACAGCTGCAAATCATGGCAAACACAGTTTATTGTTAACCAAAAAGGACAGTCTATACATCGCATAAATAAGAGTTCACAAAATAAATCAAAACTTTACACACTTTTTGTTGTTTGTCTCTGTTCTGCTGAGATTATTTACAAATCAAATCATACGGTCAAATATTTAGGATCAATATCAACATTGTAAATGATGTACATTTAATGATCTTTGATTGTGCATCTGCACAGGTACATTCAATTCATGTTCTACTCAGAGTCTGGCTCCTTTAAGATTTTGAAACCAGACTTCAATTGCATGACCGAAGAATGTTTTAAAGCATCGTTCAGGTAGATCATTCATGTACATTACAATATAAACCACAAGCTGTTTTTTTAACCTGTTGGATGTTTAACACCTGCAGGACTTTACTCCATTGGGCCAACAAGGAGGGTAAGTTCTGAACAATACAAAACTATTCTTTAAAAGTTCAGATATTTTAACATAAGATGTGGCAGAGTGATGCCTTTGCTGCTGTTAATGTCTTGACACAGATCTTGTTGCATCAATATTATCCAAATATATTTTAAAAAATCCCTTTTTAAAGCTTAATCAACATTTTGCAAAATGTTTAGGTTCAGTGATCTACTAAAATATTCCAAAAGGACTTTCAAAACACTGGCCGTGAAGTTTACATAATCATGGACATCATAAAATGTCTTAGCAATGTTATCACACTGGCACTTAAACTATATCCCCATGCTAAATTATTTTTAATATATTTCAGTACCACACTCAAACTCATAAGCAGAAACAATATTTTAGCTACTTCTTTCGCAGTAGTTTTGCCCTTTTTTATATACAAAAACCATCACTAACACCATTAAACGTACGTTATGGTAATTCTGTTGGCTACAGAAAGGCATGTCTGCAGATAGGTCACTGCCATCATATTATAAAAAGTCATATCTTCTTAAATATCTCTAAATCAACTGTTCTGTACAAAATATGCTATCGACAAGTGTCTGCCTTCTATGAAAAACAGTAAAAATAGCTGCAGTGGTAGAAAATGGCTAGTGTACGCCTCGCTTTCTGGATGCTTTGGTAATTACTGTCCTTAATCCTTCAATTTAGATCCCACAGATTACAGTGAAAGTACAAAAAATTAAAATATACCGTAGTTATTAAAATAAATCTTGGGATATTAGATGGCAAATCTACATATAAAAATGACAGAACTTTAAAACGAACCAGTGATATGGCTTCTTTTTATATAACTGGGAAACTCCACAAACAAATATATTTTTAAATACACCACTCAAATATAGTAAAAAAAAAAGCAAGATGAGGCCTTCAGACATGAAGGGCGGAGCTTCTTTTTTTGTGAGAGGGAGAAAGTGTCGGGGCGCCATTTTGGATTTCATCCTCTCATATGCTTCAGTCCTCCCCTCATCATAAAAGCTCCCTGGGCAACATAGCATGTTATCATGTGGGTGGGGGGCCATTGGTGTAGCGCAGCATGGGATAAAAAGAGCGGGCGAAGTTGTTGGACAGTGTACAGCTGTAGTTCTCTTCAGACACCGGCACCAGGCAGGCCAGAACCAGCAGCACGAAGAAGAGCAGGTGTAGGGGGAAGGCAGCTCGTAGGACCCGGTAGAAGAAAGGTCGCTGTGGGGAAGAATCCCTCCTCTCCTGCCTGGATGTGGACAGATGGTTTAGGGGGAACATTATTTTTTACTGTGAGATGAATTTAAAAAGCTCTGTCTTCCAGCCTCAAAGCCCAATTACAAGGTTCTCTCAATGGTGAAAGTCATATGGAAGTATTAATGTTTTTCCTTTGGTCAGTTCAGTTCATTACAAAACATACAGACGCAGTTTTAGAGATCATGGGGCTCACAAAATTGAAAGATGTTTAAAAAAATCTAAATGTAAGTGCCCAATACTCAGCATAATCAACTGACCCCACTATGAAAAGTGTTCATTGGAGTTACTTTAGCTTTTTTTAAATCTACACATAGTTCCAGATTGTAAATGTTACCTTTTAGTCGGTGGTTGTCCAACTGTAGCTGCCTGCAGACCTGTAGCCTCCTCCTAAAGCAGCAAACAAGACAACGTTTTTAAATCTCATCTACGTACATAGTTACGTCAGTGAGGCTTCATTAAAATGTCTCAATGCACAACAGCCAACAGTGTTGGAGCAACATTTTCATAACATAGTACATTATGATCTTTTTTATGCACAAATGTTCTGTAATTGAATATGTAACAGTGCAGTCTTGTTATGTTTACTTAAATAATCAGAATTATTTTCCCATTACTGTATTTTTTTTTTTTTAAGAAGGCAATATCAATAATTGCTTTTATTTATTACATTTTGAAAATAAATGTATGAGTCAATGTTCTCAGCTTGCAGCCTGTAGAGCTTCTAACCAAAGACAACATGTTCATGTACCTTATACAGAGGAGCGCAAAGTGTTCCCAAACCAGCACCGTCCATTTCTGAGCTGGTTGAGCAGGTTTCCTGAGACACACAGCAAACAGACAATCAGATAATTCAGATAAGACACGGAAGTTATCTTACCTGCACCTTTGATTGCTCATTTCTGCTTTTGAGAATGTCAAACACCACGTACACAAGTCACGCTACTAGTCACGTGAGTTTTTTTTATATAACCAAGAATCACAAGTTTGTCTCAGAACTTTACAATTAGCTGACTTAATGTTTATAATTTCTTAAAGGTTTCCTTTTAAATAATTCTCTGTAATGTGGCACCATTTATGGTAAAAGATGAATTTCAATCATTAAAATAAACTGTTTTTTTATATACTTTTGAATATTGTTAACACATTTTCAAATGTTCAGCTGTGCATTGATAATAAAGTTCTTCTTTAATCTTTAAAAGCTTTAACTGATAGCCAGCACAGAATTACAAATCAAATGGCATAATATCATTCTGTTAATTGATTTATGTTTTACATTAAAACGCTCTACATTAAACATTCATACAATTAAGGGTTATATAACATAATATAAGGGTTTTTCTTGGAAAACAGCAAATTATACAGCTGTAGTTTACTCTCTAATACACTCCTTGTGTGTATGAAAACTATATTACAGCAGAGCCCTCATGCACAGTCAAACCAGACTCAGGTAAAATGGACCTACCAGTCTTCCCTGCAGCGTGCGCAGGTCAGCAGCCACTTGTCGCAGCAGGAGATGCAGTTTGTTGCCGATGACATGGACCTTTTCCTTGGCCTCCACGCTGTCTTCTCTGGTGGCCTCCAGGAGGAGCTGAGAGGAGATCTCCTGCAGCGACGAGACCTGCTGCTGGCAGCCGCACAGCTCCTCCTGCAGAGCCTGCAGCAGGGGGGCGGCAGAGATCACAGCTGTCAGTACAGCTGACTGAACAGTGTTTGATATACAGACGGAGCCTTTATAGTTCACTGACAGTATAACATCCTTGGATTCTCAGCCTCGTCATAATGATCAAAAGGAGGTTTTACAGCTGGAGCAGGCAGATGGTAAAATAATGACAAAGTATACATGTACACATTGAGGTTATTTTCTTTCTCTCGTCTCATTTGTTTCTAGTGCAACTGTATGTTCAACAAAGGATTTGTTTGTAAAAAGTGAGACAATCCTGGTGAGAATCTGTGCAGGAGACAATTTTCTTTTTCAACCAGATTCCGTGAAATTATCAAAGAGTGACAACATAACCCATGCAACAAGTTTAACTAAATAGCAAGTATTGTTAGTGCCAAAATAAAGCTAACATTTCTCATGAACTTCCCCTTCCTCCTCAAACATATTGGGAGATATTGAGTATTAAAGTCTCATGGCAGGGGTGAAACGATCGGTCGTCTGCTCACCGTCAGCATGTCTCGGTGCTCCAGCAGGGCGGAGCATGGCGTCGACCGGTCGCTGACATTCACAACGCAGAGTTTGTTCTCAGCCTGAGCGAGCCACAACAGCAGGGAGTGCAGCGTCTCATGAAACTCCTGAAGGAGAAGAACACAGAGGAGGCACTTGTCTTTTATGCTTCAAGTTGAACGATTATCAGATCACCTTTTCTGAACCATTATTATCATTTTAAACTCTTTATTCTGTGATGTACATGCGAGTGTCTCCATGTCTGACCTGACACTGCATGAGTGCAGAGTGCAGCCTCCTCTCCCAGCTCTCCAGGCCGCTGCAGGCCTGCGTCCAGCTGCAATTGGCTGAGCTGATAGCCTCCTGCAGCTCCTGCAGCTCAGCACTGTCGCCACACAGGAAGTGACGGCTGCTCAGGTTGGCGGAGATCATCAGACACTTGTAGCTGTTGAAGGTCTTTTGCATCTCCTAGACAAAAAGGAGGTAGGAGTTAACTGACCGTGTAGATGTGATGAATAGTTTCTCTTCCGCGATTTAACCTCTTGAGTGATTAGACAGTGTTGTCTGTGGTTTACCTTTAGTTTCCTGATGTTGACTTCGATATCTCTGATGCTTGTGGACGGTGCGATCCGCTGTAACCTCTCTAGCTCTGGCAGCACCCTGCCCAACCAGGAAGTGACATCACAGAGGTCAGAGTTCAGCTTCTGCCACTGCTCCAAGTCTTGCTTGATGTCCGTCTTGTTGTTGAACTTCTGTACTTGTAGCAGCTCCCAGCGCTCGATCACACCTGCAGAGACACGAGTCGCGGTTATGAAACACTCATGAACACTGATGTAAATATGTTTCTCATGATACCATTTTCTTTGGTTGGGTCTCTCTTAAAACATGTTAGCAGGATGGCACATGGCAAGTGAAAGAGCATTTGTGAATTAAACAATATTTATAGGCTCTTTATACAGCTGAGAGGGTAACTGTGGGTGTTATTAGAGACGCTAAATACACCAAATAAATCATTAACGCTCAACTTATGAAGCATTTGTGTGAATACTGAAGGAAACAAGATTCTCACAGAAGACCATCATCCTCCACATGATTTATTTTAAATAATCATGACCAGCAATATTGATTAAAATACAATAATCAAGCAAAATGTCAACTATTTGCTGTTGCCAGCTTCCCAAAAGTGTGGATCTGCTACTTTTCTCTGTTTTATATAATTAAAATAAAATACCTTTGGGTTTTGGACTCTTGGTCGAAAAAAAACAATCAATCTAAAGATGTCTGCAAAATTGTGATGGGCATTTTTTACTTTTTTGTGACATGGTATAAACTAAAATATTAACCACATAATCTAAAAGGTAATTATTACATTCATAATTTATTAGGGGAATCCTTAGTTGCAGGGCTTTCTTACATTGCCAGTTGCATTTACAACACAAGAATCTCATCCAGAAAGAAAGCCCTTGAAAGTTGGAAGTCGTATTCTCTAATATTTCCATCAATACCTTGAATTAATTTCCTCGTTACTCCAGCAGAGTGACACCTCTCACACTGTTGTTTTTAAATCTCTGTACCTGTGCTGGTCTGTTTGTCAGCCGTGCTGATGGTCAGACCCGGATCCTCCAGCTCCTCTTCGTCGTTCAGGATCAGCTTGACTCTCTTCACATTGTTGATGCTGCCGTTGCACTCCGACATCAGTTTAGCCTGAACACACACAAACACACAAACTTAAATTTCCCTGTACATGGAAGCTTAAAAGATTGCCAAGATCTTGATATGCGTGTCCTTACGTAGCCCTGCTGGTGGAAGGGAGTACTGGTGGTGTGTGTGGGAGACGAGCTCAGGCCTCGGATGAGCTCTCGGGGAACTCGTTTCCGCTCTGGGGAGACAGGCTGGTGCCAGCTGGGCGGGTCAGTCACTGACTTCACTGAGGAGAGAGAGAGAGAAGGAAAAAGTTTAGTAAAAGTAGATAAAAAAATAATGCAGAAAGAAGAAATGGAGACGGGGGCAAAACAAAGAAATAAACCACAGAGACAGATAAACAGAGTAATAATGGAAAACAAGGACTGGACCATAAGATTAACACAGAATATCTGATACATGCATAAAACTAAAGAATCATATACATGCAAAAACAGAATCATTAAAACACAAATGGATTTCACAAGTAAATAACATCCATTGTCACATCACGCAATTTTTTTTTCATTTACAAAGATTTGATCTTAGTAAACAAAAAAATGTTATGCTTTTTACAGTGATTGATCAGCTGTAGTGGTGCACAGCAACGTTGTTAGCTCAAGGTGCAAATGGGGCAAAACAAGGTGTCTGTGAATTAGATGAGGGACGGGGATGTGGGGTGTAGCTATATGGACAGTGAGGCAGTCGCATGCAGGAGGCAGAGTGCCTACCCGAGGCAGCTTTAACAAAGGACTCTGAGCTTTCTGTGACCTTCACATCTGTAAGAGAGAGTGGAGGTCAACGGTGTCTGGAAAGAGTGGCGCTCTGCACACGTTTTGAAGCCTTTTCAGGAACACTTGAGGACAAAAGCTGTCATACCAGCGGAGACACAGAAGAGAGATCTGCGAGGGTGAACTGATGACTAATTTGTAATTTAAGTGACATAGACAAGTCTTGTGATATTTTATATTTTCATTATTCTCATCAAATCCCATGAAAATACCCAAACCAACAAAGTTCTAGTCTGTCTCTACTTTATGACTTCCCTAACCTGTATGTGGCTCTCAGCACCAAGCCCACTGAAGACATAAATTCTTAAAGATGTGTCATAAATATATACTTTTACTATTAGTATTTCTCAATTTTGCTTTATCACCAAAGTTCTTCTTTAAAGGAGCTCTAACTTTTAGCCCTTTAACTACAATGTGACAACTTTTGACATTATTTTTGACAATTTTTCTAACTTTTTTACTTTACTTCCTTGGTCTTTTATTTCACTGCAGTCTTGAAATCAACTTGCAAGGACCTGGAACTTGGAAATGTCAATCACAGGAAACAATTTATATTTCTGTTGCTGGAAGCAGGAACTGTTTTGAACTCTCTGTGTTGCAATGTTCAAGGATGCTCTGAGGTTTGAATTCACGTCACTATTTCTTGAAGTCTTGGCTTGATTTTCAACAAAAAAAAAACTTTCCCATAAAACTGTCAGTTCTTGGACAATTGAGTGTCCTGAAGGCATCACCAAGGAGAGTTTCCTATAACAGGCTTTCTTTCTTCCTCTCAACAGAAAGTCTCAGAGAAAAAGCAGGAATATTTTCTCATTTCTTTCCATATGTGCTTCTATGTATTAATACAAACTGCAACTAACAGCTGCAGAGGTGGAAGGAAATAAATCTAAAAACCTCTACGCTTTGGAAAACTGTCAACAACATGTTTGTACTTAATACACTAAAACATACAACACCATAACACAAACAAGTTCTGCCAATAAGCAGCAGTTTTTACCTGACAGGGCGCTGAAGTAGGTGGCGTCCTCGTCGTCCTCGTGTGACGACGATCCTCCCACGTCAACAGTGTGGTCCCACTCCAGGGGAATGGAGTCCACGCTGACGGGCGTCTCTCTTCCCGACCGCTCCAGAGGGGGTGCGAGGAGTTGGCACATGGCCTGCCGTCCAGCTGAGACTCCACATACTGCTGGAACCTCCTCCTCCTCCTCCTGCTTCTTCCTCGACTCCCCCCAGGAAGTCCTGTTGGTCAGATCAGGTGAGTCGTCCAGGTCTGTGTCGCGGTCTGACAGTTCCCTCTCCTCCTCCAGAACCTTTAAAAACAAAGAAGAAGAAGACATTAAGTACCAAAAAATTATCATTTCACCTAATTTTGGAAGCAAAGAGTTGATCACTGATACCAGAATATTGGTTAACAGAAAACACACACACACACACTCACTGAGGAAGGCGTCCGAAACGTTTTGCAGACTGTAAAAAAGACAAATGTTGGAACAACATTTGCGAGTGCACTGACCGGGCGTCTGTTGACGAGGCGGTGGTGGAAGCGAGCCACTCTGCCGAACACCTCCTGGCAGTAGGAGTGCAGCTCCTCCAGCTCGTCCTCGATCAGCACAGCGTCCAGCGGAGCGCTCTTCTGGATCAGGTTCTCCCCAAACACGATCAGGGCATCGATCTTGTTTGTGTTCAGAGTGATTTCCTGCTGGAAGCCCTGCAGAGGGTGACATGAGGGGAGGAGAAGACATTTTGGTCGTGTAAGGAGCCAGAGTAACCAACAATATCTCAATAGCTGAGAGCGCTTTACTGCGTCTTCAATGAAGGTTTAAAAAGGAGTGAGCTAACTTATGGCATATTTCAGGTTAACTTATATCATTAGCAGAGTGTAACTGTCAGTAGGAGCAGACTTACGTTCAGCTGCCTCATCTTGTCTTCGATGTCGCTCTCGGAGAAGTGCTCCACGTTGGTGAGCTGGAGGTCCATCTCCGTCAGCCAGACAAGGATCCCCTCACGAGTTCCCTCAAAGTCTTCTCTCTGAGAGGTAAAGTGCTGCAAGAGCACAGAGCAGAGGACACAGAGCATTATTTAAATGCTATTAGGATTAGTTGAGAGTATTCCATGTTATTTATGTAGCAGCATTATATTGGTATAATTTACTCTTCATTATTAACTTTGATCTCTAGTTGATTCCATCTGTGAGGTCCATTGTGTTCATGAGGATGAGATACATCAAGGGAACAAGTCAGGCTAAGGTTAGGGGATTTTTAGATTTTACAATATCAGATACCTTTAACAATAGACAGACCTTGTATATATATTGCAAATAAATCTTACTTTTTGATGCTGCATGGAACCAAAGATGGGTTTCATGGAAAAAACGAACCAAACTGAATTACTTTGATACAATTGCATAAACTTGGCAGTGGATATCATACTGCCTCATGTGATATAATACAACTCATCTATATGTTTTTTATAGGGACTAAAAAGATAACAAAGACTATCAAATATTCAAAATTCACGAATACAGTGACCATAAATGCAAAAAGAAGTTTATGTTTTATTTCTAATTTGACCAGAGTTGCCAAACTATTCCTCTGAAAACACTGATGTCCGGACATCTAAATCAAAACTATATTATTTCTCCCCAAAGAAGCTAAAATATCATTAGTGTGGCATGTAAGTCAAAGTAAATGTTTTATTTAACACGCATCCCTGGTCTGTAGTGCTGAGCTAAACTGTTTACGTCACAGATGAGATGCATAAAAAGTGCTGTATGAACTAAATACATTTTATCTCAGCACCATAAAATAAGAGTTTTGAGCCTTTCTCTTCAATCTGGGAATCAAACCTTGTGACTTTATATATATATATATATATATATATATATATATATATATATTGCAACATTAAGCACTGATCTGCACATTCCCATGATGTAAATATGGCTTAGAGGGGCAGAGGTCAACCAGCACCAAGCAGCTCTTGGTGAGTTCTTTGATTACATTCAACCTTTATAAAGCAACATAAATATCCGCCATCTGCTCAGCACCACTTGCCGCGATGCGACCGGCTTCGTCACTGTCTGAGGGGTGACCTAAATCCTGACAGCTTAATGCTGAGCGCAGGGAGACACCACTCAGATCAGCTGGGAAGTTCCCATACATGCTGATGTTTGCTGTCATCTTACTCGTTTCTGGGTATTGAAGTTTTCTAACACAGCTCTAAGTATCTTCATGATTTTATTTGGCTGCATGAGTGAGATTTAAGGTCTTTAACTGTCATGTTAAGTTAGCTCCTGAACTCAAACCTCTCCGTCTCACCTTGAGTCTGCGGAGAACAGAAGCCACCCTCTTCTGCAGGCTGTCCCACCTCTGGTTCCCCTCGTGTACCAAGAGTTTTAGCTTGCTGGCGGCGTCAGTTCGGTTCTCCCGGGCCAGACGGCGATACTGTTTGTTGACCAGCTCCAGCTGAGTCAGACGCTCATGAACCTGCCGCTGGAACGCCTGACAGGAGAACAGACAGAAATCTGAGCATAAATGAAAAAGTCCTCTCTTCAGGTTTTTGAGAAGAGACAGAATTGTTCTTTGCTTGTGTTGTACTGAGTGAAAGGGACGGTAAGTTAAAATACATGCAATACATCACTCTGCAGCTTTGAGCGTCAGTCAAAATAGTTCGATTTTATGTAAACAAAGGTTATGATTTGACAGGAAAATGTAGGAAAAACCTAAAGACAATTAAAAGACAATTAAATTATTTTAGATTTGGGGAGGATGCCCCTTGAGAGAGAGGCATTTGGAATTTCTAAATAAGGCACCCTAGATTGACTTAAATAGTTAAGAGTTATCCATAAGTGGTAAGAGTTGGAAAACATTTAAGCATACAGCGTTTTGAAAAATTATGTTGAAATTGTATTCAACCTTTTAATTTATCAATGAGTTAAGCTGAAATGTTGCATTTTGTAAAGATTCATTTGAAAAGCTTTTGTAATTGTGCCTTTTTGTAATGATGGTCATTTTATATTTCTCTTTAAATTAGTGTGTTCGCAAAGAGTAATTATTGTGTAAACTATTCTTAAAAGATGATAATATGTGTTGTGCATAGCCTCTATTGTGAAGGCACATGACTGAGCATATTTCCTTACAGAAGGAATGAATGAATGAATGAATGAAGGAAGGAAGGAAGGAATGAAGGAAGGAATGAATGAAGGAAGGAAGGAATGAAGGAAGGAATGAATGAATGAATGAAGGAATGAAGGAAGGAAGGAAGGAAGGATTAGCACCACTATCAAGCCAAAACATGTTCTGAAAGGTTACTAACTAGATAGGTTTCTTAACTTCCTTCAGGACAAACATCAAATCTCTTAACACACTTTTTTTTTTTTAAAGTCTTGTGTGACTTTAGTACCCACTGCCTGAAAGAGAGTGACAGGACATGTTTCAGATCTTCCGGTTACCCCTCCCTTTCCAGTATAAGAACAGATTTGCCTCCTGACCTCAAACTTCTTGAGCTCCTCTTTGGCGCTGGTGTAGAGGACGTTGGCAGAGTCTGGGTTGGCTGCAGTGAGCTCAGCAGTCTTCAGCCAGTCTTCAAAGCGACAGAAGTCGTCCAGGAACTTACACCAGAGACGCCAGGTCTCCTCAATCCTGAAAACAACAGAAGATATTACTTCATTTTGTAGTGTAATGAGGAAATCAACTGAGAAAACCTGAGCAGCAGTTCATTCAAATGAATTAATTCTAAAATGTATATCTATGTAAACTTGCAACTTAAAGACTGACTGAACTGCTGAATGTAAAGTACATGTCAACTTTGTGTTGGAGTGTAGAATCACCCCGTCAGATGTCCTCACCTCATCCTCCTCTCCATGGACATGGCACAGATGTTTCTCCAGCGTCGGTCCAGGCTGCGCGTGGTCTGCTGGATCGAGTCGTTCTCGGAGTCGCTGCCGCAGGCGTCGGCATCGTGGAGCAGGACGTCACAAAGCGTCAGCACTGACGCCACGCTCTCCGTGTGCTGCTCGATGTCCCGCTGCAGGTCCTGCAGGTCAAAACAGCACAGTTTGTAAACAAAACAGGAAGTTGGACTCACATTCAGCTCAGTTATTGGGCTGTTTTTACTCATCAATATGACTTAAAGATTCACGCTCACATTTTAAGGTTTCCTGCTATTTAAAAAAAAAAGTTTTTTAGTTTTAGTTAAAAAAATAGTTTTCAGCTGCTCAAATAAACCACACGTAATTTAGACAACCATTTGTTCCCAAGTGCAACAGATGATTCTTCAGTATAATGGGAAGAGCTTCTGGACATGAATGTGGAAGAGAGTCCTTAAGCAGCAGTTAAAACAGGAGAAAAACAAGACTTAACAAAACAATAACTTTTATTGTCTTGATGGTTTTCACTGTCAGCCACAGATCATCCAGAGGGTTTATTACAGCCCTTCAACAGATTGTGATTTTTGGTGCGTAGCTCCCTCTGAAGCTTGACAGCACTTTTGTCGGCTATTGTTTGTCCAAAGTTACGACTATCTGGGTTTCCATGGTGACAGATGAAAGCTTGAAGAGCCCATCCACACAGGAGTCATTTCAGCTGTCCTTCATCCACTAATGGAGCGAGCTGCAGCCTTTTCTGAGGAAACGTCTCTTTCAGCCATCCTGGCTCTGCACTGTATTACTTCTTCACTTTTACAAATTCCACTTATCTTTTCTTTCTCGTCGTTTCTGCCTGTCTGTCATACGTCTGTACCTCTCTTTCATACGTCTGTACCTCTCTTTCATGAACCCTTTCTTTCTTCAGACTTGTACTCTTTCCTCAGATATGCCCCTGTCCAAATTCAGAAAGGCTGCTCAAGATTTCATTTTTCTTCTGTCACTCCCCTCACTGAAAATATCTGCACTCTGACCACGAACTCCATCATAAAACTAGAACAAGAAATATCCAAACTCTCCTAGAACCTGCAGGTATTCTCAGCACTAACAGGTTCTGGACAAAATTGGCCATTTCATAAACATCAGTAGCTTTCTTCAAAAAGAAAATGGCTGCATGAATCACTCTGCCCGACATGTTTTTGACAGAGCAGAGCACTTTCAAAGTTTAGAAAATGTTGAGCTTCTCAGAAAAAAAAAAAATGTTCATGGTTGCTGTGGTGTTGGAGAGTTACATTCTTCTGTCTGTACCGCAGTAAGGCGTGGGATCAGATCTAATAGAAGCAACAGGTGATACAAGATGAGTTGTTGTCGAGGGAACAAAGTGCCCAATTGTTATGGCATTTAATTCACATGTAATTTGAAAGATTTTGAAATGCTGCAATTTTTTTTATTCACTCCAAAGTTGTTTTTCCCGTTTCCTCCCGTGATGCAACAAGTTGCCTTTTGATAAAGTCCACAAAAGGTGCACTCGTATATTCACATAAAATGCATAGTGACAGTCCACAAAGATGCACAGGTTCTGGCAATTTCATTTACATAACAGGGTGGAACTGTCTTCAATCATTTTGATGCAATAATTTCACCAGCAATTCTTTAGATTTTCGGGCCATTTCTTCATTGCTCTATGGAAAAAGGCCAATAGGCTGAGATTTATTTGTGCTCTTTGAGCACTACTGTCCTAGCTGAAATGTTGCTGTGACTTTAGCCAATTCACCCATTTCACATTCACTGGATTATACAAAAACACACATCTGATCAGAAAAGTAGAGAGCCTACTCTACCTAAACGATCTTATTCTTCTCCTGTCTGGATATTTCTCTCTGTGAACCTCCCCATCTCTCTACCTCCTTTCATACCAGACACTTTTCTCCTTTTGGTAAAGCAGCAGTGTGGCAGGCTGCAAAAAGGACTAACAGGCTAGAGTCCATTTTCTTTCTTCTGGCCACCTAGTGAGGCCGGGCTCTGAGTGCATTTACCATCTCTCAGCCCAGTGTGACAGCTTCCTCCTTCACAAATATCCCTCATCCCGCAGCTTGCTGAGATTTTACTTTGCGGCACACTTTTGCTACTCTTCTGTTATTATGCTGTGACATTAAGGGTTTAAAAGCAGGCGTGCATCACTGTGAGTGAGTAAGGTACCTGCTGCCCTAAAATTCCCTTAAAGTGCCATGCGATGTCTCCCCTCAAAATGAAGTTTCTATTCTGCCCTGGCATCGTAAAGCATTTTCAGCTTTTTTTTTTTTAACCTGTAGGATGTCCGTGCTCAGTGGAAGTGCGAAATCTCAGTCCATATTTTTTACCACTTCGAAATACCATTTGGAAGTTTTCTTTTACTGATATCTCTAGTTGTTCCTCCACATGGAAACATGGAGACTCCTGTCAGATTTTAATTATTTTACCTTTTTTCCTAAAAATCTCTCTTTTTTGTGTGTGTGGTTTGGTGAATGACTCTAAAAACAACAAAAATAATTAGCCTCGAAGTGAGATAGAGGCTGGACCGTCTAAACCATGGATTGCTCCAACTTTCAGTCACCCAACATTGTCTATAAAAAACTGAGAAGTATTTATACATGCAGAACCCCGGCCGGCCGGCTGAAAAAACTCCCACTTTTCTTCTCTATTGAACCGCAGCTGACTTGACTTCCAGTCCTGGTCTTCATCACTAATATGCTAAACTGAAGCAAGCCACACTTTGTCATTTACTAGGTATGTGACCAGATTAAAACTTCAGTCACACTTTCCTGATTGAGTAATATGCTGCTCATTAAAACAAGAATCATTCTGCCCACCTGCTGCTCAGCTAATTTCCTCTGAATCTCTTCGCTGTGGCAGACATCGTAGACCACCGGCTTGGCCAGCTCCGTCTCGATGCGAGACAGCCATGTCCGCAGGTTGCTCATGTTCTTATCGAGCTGCTGCACCGTCACCAGCGTCTCCTTCAGCTTTCTCACCCTGCAGGGAGAAAAATATGACATTACAGAAGGTGTTGCTGGAGTTTCGCTGGTCAAAGATCATGAAACTTGTAAACTGTTTTGCTCCTCTGGTCTTCCTCTCTTCTACATGACCAGTTTGACAAACCTACACAACATATCAACATTGCACACATGATTCCAATATCATACAAAAATCCTCCTCAGGTTTTACTACTCTATTATCAAATTATTAAAAAAGTTTCTACAGCTCAATCTCCTCAATTGTCATCTTTCCTGCAGATGAGGGTGAACCAGCAATTTGTGCATTTTTTCTTTAATGTTGTGGAGATTAACCCTCTTTTTTTTTTACCACACGGCCACTTACATCAACAGGGGATATTCTACCTTGTTATTGTGAACTATTCCCATGAAAACACTCGTGTATTTACTAACAAGTATTGTGTGTGTACCAGAGAGCCTGATATATCTTATTCCTCTGTGCTATAGAACTCTATTGTTGTCCAAAAAACTATTATAAAACACATCAACTGAACCAAAATTGAAAAGACGCAACTCTGTATCACTGTTCAAACACATGAAATGTGCTGTATGTCTGATATGAGAGGACAATAATCAGAGTTGGGACTCTTTGAGATGAGAGCATGAAGACAACCTTACAGAAATGTTGAGCGCAGCCGTCCACAGCAAGAATCACGCCAATCACGCTGCCATTGTTAGCACTACGCTCAGCTCTACACTGTAGCAGCTCGTCACAATGTCTGAGAAGTGCTGCTATCATTCTCACGTACGACACAACAAGAGCCATTATAGCGGAGCTGCACGCTGACCTACATCTGACTGAGAGCTGGGAGTTGTCTGGGAGAGACTGCATTCCAGTTCAGCTCTCAGGTCAGTGACCTACATCAGTTCACAAACAAACACAATGCGGAGAGGGTGACACTATACCGTCATCTGACTGCAGCCAGTGACAGCCTTTTACCAAAACCCACTTCTATGTATCAATGTGTGTGTGAAGATGTGCGTGTGTGGTTGGACTTTAGCTCATAGACTGTATTTTAGAATTGAAAAATAAGCAAACTTGAAGAAACGCGAGTCTCACAGGTTAGCGCTATTAAGGTCAGCGCATCTCGCGGAACAGAGGGAAGCAGGTTGTGCAGAAAAACTGCACCTCAAACAAACACACTGCAATATCTTCACGTTTTATCCCCATTACCATTAATAACTAAATTGTAACTGCGTGTGTGCCCGTTTCAGATATTATTCAAGGTGTCCAGTGTCCATATAGGCCAGCACAGCAGAATGATGCAACATGCAGCCGTCATCCAACAGTCACTGAAGCCGTGTTTTGCTTTCTGTCCACACACTTAAAACTGTTTTGGGATTTTGATAATGAGACACACAAATAAACCATCTCAGATGCTGGTGATGCAATAACAGAGATTGTAGGGGGATGTTACTGACCTATTTTTGGTTCCTGAAGCATCTGCATGCACGTGTTTGTGTTTGCATGCAGGAGTGAGCTCAGGGTTGCATATCTCTACAGGGTGTGAGGACGTAGCAGTAGATGGAGGGGCGGAGAGCAACATCAGTGGCATAAAAACATGCAACGATCATAGATGGACATGTATAGGCTCATTGCATCCACACAAACAAACACACACACACACACACACACACACACACACACCTGCTGTCCCACACCAAGCTGCCACCTAAATACCAACACACACAAGAGGACTCGAGCAGGCGGACTCAATTAAATTTGCTCTGAATGACTCTGCATGCGTCTGCCTGTCTACATGCCTGCACCGACAAAGCCTGGCCCATCCCCCTTCGCTCCCGCTCCCGTTCCCCGTTTCTCCTCCATCTCCTCCTCCTCCTCCTCCTCTTTATCACAAAACACCCGGGCTGCTCCCCTTTCACCCGCCTGCCTCCTCAGCCTCATGCTGGCTGTTTGCGCCGGGGCGTTATGAGGGGGAAAGGTACTTACGAGCTGGTGAGGAGGCTACTCCATGGCGGTGGCTCATCCGCTAGCAAGCACTACTGCCCCCCCACCTCCTCCATCCCTCCCCTCCTTCCTCTGCAGTTCGCCTGTCTCCTCCTCCTCTCCTCTCCTCTCCTCTCCACACATCTGGATGCAGTCACAGGTTCACTCAAGGATACGCAGCATCAGGAGCCCCATTGGAAAATGTTTAACCAACTACAGCTAACAACTGTTTTCACTATCAATTCATGTGTTGATTGTTTTTATGGTTAATATATTAATTATTTAGTCAAATGTGAATTAAATCAGTAAAAAATACACATCAGTTCCCAGAGTCCAGGCAGATTGAAAAGGCCCTCCAAAACCTAAAAATGTGAAATTTATAATCATATAACTCAAAGAAAAGCAGCAAATCCTCACATTTAGGAAGATGTAAAACTGACAAAACTTGCCCTTTTGATTAATAAAAGACTTAATCAAACAGTCAATCATTAAAAATGCTGATTATTGGTTTTCTGTTCACTGATCGATACACCGACAACTTGTCAGCTTCACCATTCTCACTTTTTCCCCCTCTTCTTTTAAAAAGCCCAAACAGACTTATTTTTTGTTCAGTCAGTTGGTCAGTTGATTTGAAAGTGTGATGAATGTTGTAGGCAAAAGTACATACAAGTGCTACAAAATGTTGGTAAAAAAAAATATGCAATGCTTTATATGTGTATGTTTGGATGGACAACTTAGCAGAAACAAAGACTACCATCGAGGAACTTGAGAGTAGAATAATTCCATAATGTATTTAGACTGGAAACCATCTGTAAAGCTATAATATCACTTTAAACAATCATGCAACAACAAACTGAGCCAACAAACAGGCACAAACTAAGAGAAGCCCATTAAAGTTAGTCCAGGTCTTGAGCAGATTGCAGGTGCAGCTGTCGATCGCTGCTACCGTTATAGGATCCGACCTCAGACATTACAGCCAACAGGACCGAAGCTGCCGACACAGGCAGGCCCAGCGGGAAACCTCAGTGTGGAGAAAAACCTCCATCTGCCACCTTCTTCCATTTCAAATAAACCAGCCTGGGGTTCAGTGCAATTAAGAGCAATTAATCAGAGCAAGTAATATATTACAGGACTGAATGATTAAGGCGGCAACAGGTGGAGGAGAATAAGGAAGAATGACACACAGATACACAGAAAGAAAGCGTAAATCTAAAGCCCTTTTCAGACATGGAATACATAACATTGGCGGCTTCATCTATCTGTTACAGTAATGGCTTTATTCAGACATGAGCCACAATGATCATGTGATATTTGGCACCTAGGGTGAGAAACGGAGCACTTGCACGTCTGACAAAACAGCAGCAAGTTCAAATAAAATAATGATATCAAAAGGAGGATTTTCTTTACATAAATTACAGATTTTAAAAAACGCATTTTCCCATTGAATCCTTAATAAATGACCATCGTGAGCCAAAGGGATTATATATATTTCAACTTCATTGCCGCACACACACAAACATTAACTTCCAGGCAACTCCATCCTTCGTCCCTTGTTAACCGAGCCAGCAACATGACAAGTGCGCCATCATCACCATGACGACCAGATCTACAAACACTTGAAAAGAGAGTCGAGTCAAAAGTGAATACTGTGTTTGTCTGTATGTCAGCATTAAACTGCCAAACAACATGACACTAGATAATAAGTAAAGGCTCCACTTGAAATTTACGACTCGAAAAACTGCAAATGAGAAACAAAAACACACCGTGAGACGATGAAAGAAATAGAAATGCTGTACCAGGTGTGAGGAGATGGAGAAAGAGACAAGAGAGCAGGGAGACAGTTTTTTTTTTTTTTAAAAGACAAACATCTGCCTCGCGTACGACTTATTTAGACAATGAGGAGAGTGCATGGTGGCCCCCGAGGCTGAGGGCCCATCCGCACAAAGGTTTGTGTCAGCAGACGGCAGCTGCCGGTCCGGGTGACGGAGCACCCGGTTTGTTTTGGGGGACAAAAGGCGAGCAGCGGGCCAGTGTCAACGCATCTAATCCCTCTGCAAGTCAAACTTCAGCAGTCATCTGCCGTAACTTATTTAGGCGAGACGCAGACAAAGGCTGAGCCACAGTCATCATGGACTCTGAATCAGCTCCTCTTCAACTCCGTCATTGCTTATCAAAACGTGTGACACAGTGGCAACGGGCCGACCAATGAAAACACTGACTCATGTCTGTGAAGGAAACTACTTCTGTGAATTATGAGATGGAGACGGGGTTAAGAATGACAGACGTTGACTTTAAAAAGAAACCATCACTACTTCCCAAATATGCATTTTCGCTAAAAACCTTCTAAAAACAGCCTCACGCTTGTGTAAGTGTTGGATTACACTCCAGGAGTTATGTGAGAGTTTGTAAACAGATAGTTTTGATATAGGTTTGCTGTTCTAAAACGCGGCCTCCCATTTAATTAAATGAATCTTTTGCACATAGTGGGCATTGATAGTACTGCATATTCAGGTATGTCTGGTTTAGGTTAAACTTTTAACCAATAGTAGTGGTTTGCTGGTACAAAGCTTGAATAATGACTATGAATTAGACCACAGAAAACAGAGTGCAGGTGTACTCAGCGCCTTCCTTCTAACCAGCTTCTTGTAAAGCATATTTCAGAGAGTCTGAGTGTGTCCTCTCTTAGCATGCGGAGTCCAAGTGGATTAAGTGAGGGCTGGAGCCCACTGACCTACAAAGCTTCTTTTAGTCTTGTTTTTTTTGAAAACTGGTCATCATTTTTAATAGCTGGGCTTGTAGTAAACACTGAATATTCTAATTTCATCTATTACTTGCACCCCAAACTGCTCTGATGGTTTCGAGGTGAAAAACATGGACGTGGCAAAAGAGAAATGGTTCCCTGATCGTGTTAAGCAGCTTGTGAAGACTCCCCACGTTTATCAGCTTAGCGCCTTTTCTCCCCCTCCAGTCTACACTAGATCCTGAGCCACAAATCCCACAATGAGTTTTGGATTTCTAGATGATTATTATTATATTAAATGTCACACTTAATCAGTGGAGTACTAATAAATTGGAGATATGCACGGCTGTCCACACTCTTTGATCTTGGCTGTGTTTCCTGGTTTGGACCCTGCTACTCTCAGCTACAGCATGCAATGATATTTTAGACAATGGTGTTCCTCCAACTTTGTGCACAAAGCCAGCTCCATAATGAAATGTTTTTCACAAATAGTTGTGGGAGAATTTGACTGGCCTGCACAGAGCCCTGACCTTTGTGATGAACTGGAACGCTGACAAAAGCAGGTATTTTCCAGGGCTGTGGTATAATATGTGGTATAATCTGAATCAACATTGTGACAACTGCACATTCCATCATAGACACAAGGCTCGTGCCTTAGCAGCGGCTTATTAACGGGCTTAGCCTCGTTATGATGGTCAGTCTCTGGGGGCAGCTGAGAGGAGGGCAAATCCACTATTGTGTGTCACACTCCCACACTAAAGGTGCTATGATGTTGGCTCATGTTCACCAGGGCTGCAACTTTCTTTGCCGATTATTTTCTTGATTCCGCGAATAATCGAGTCAGAAAAGAGTGAAAAATGTCCATCCCAGTTCCTCCAAGTCCAAAGTCATGTCTTTAAATGTCTCATTTTGTCAGCCAACAACTCAAAGATATTCAGTTTAATATGATTTTTTCAAGTTTAAGAGGCAAAAAAAACCCTGCATTTTCTGCCATTTTTGCATAAAACATTTATTTAACAATTAATCGATTATCAAAACAGTTGGGGATAATTTTTCTAAAATAAATCTAAATCAATAAATCGTTGCTATAAATTATATTCTAAATAAAACATCTTGAGAGGCATCTGGCTTGTGACAGAAACTGCTTCATCATGCACTGCTACACAGTGACAACATTCGGAAACAAATGTCCAATTGGAGTTACGTTTGTAAATGATATGCTCTACACAGACATGCCCACAAGCTTCAGGTTTGTAGGAGACAGTCCGTCTCTTTTTATCTTTATGCGTGTACGTACCCTAACTGGAGCTTAAATGTTCATTTATACTAATCGGAGATTCAGAGTCTTAAAACAAACATTTATTAGGATGCACTTCATGCTAAACGCTGGAGAGAAACAGAGCCTGAGGAGAGACAGAGTAACTGCGATCACTAAACAGCCACCATATGGCAGATCTAAGTCAATCAATCCCATGAAGGATAAGTCAGCTCCACCCCCCACCCTGACTGGTTTAACCCATTTGGCTCCAGGTCCACTGTCGCTCAGCTTCACTCAGTTCAGTTCACTTTGCTCCGACTTAATATGGATTTTATAAATTTGCCATCTACTAAACATAGTGTCCTTTTATAGTCACAAAACAGGCAATTATCAGGAGCAGAATTCAGTTTAAACTCGCTGTCCTGTTGTTGACAGACATGTAAAGGTTGTGCACTCCGCCACCCTGAATCCACTCTGCTGCAGAGCGAGGACACGACAATAATAATGACTGTACTGTTCGACGATGGGAAAGCCAAATTACTAACAGAGAGCAAGAAAAGTCAAAAACCATCCGCTAATGCACGAGATCAACTTTTTAAGTGGTATTAACATATAATTACCTTGAAAAATGTAATCAGTGCATTCAAACTGAAGCAGACTTCAGGCAGAAGATTCAGATTATGGCATCAGTTAAAAGGAGAAATCAAAAGTCACACTGTGATTCACACAGGAGTATAAAAAGTCCAAATCTGCATCATTTTATTGTTGGGTTATGCTTGTTTATCTGCGCCCTGTCAGTG
>CALSBV010007718.1:0-24939 GCA_943590825.1 Bovichtus diacanthus | reverse complement strand
ATATATATATATATATATATATATATATATATATAATATATATTTGTCTTCACATTGACACAGTGAGTGTGCAGCCTCTTACCTTCTTCAGTTTCTCCACCATCTCTTCGATGTTGAGGTCGGAGTTGTGCGCCACCTTGTTCTCCATCTGTGTCAGCCACTCGCACAGCTCCTTGTTCTTCTCTTTGAAGATGATCCACGCGTTCAGGCGATCTGCGATCTCCTGTTTACGCAGAGACACCTGACACAAAGGATTGGAAGAAAAACATTCAATAAGCTTCATTACTTTAAGATGCTTTGTTGTACTGTATATATGGCCCTTTATATATATATATATATATATATATATATATATATATCTTACTATTATTAATACAGAGCGGGGAGTGATGACAAAGTCTAATGGCACAAACAAATGTGTTTATAGCTGTTCCAAACAGGTGTGCAATATATCTTCTAAATATAAAACTAATGATGCACATTTTTTCTTAAATAAAAGGAGCAGCACTGAGCTCATTATTGCTTGACACACCAGAATGGGGTAAAGAAGACTTTGCGTCCCAAAAACGTATTTGGGAAACTAAGAATTTGCTCTTGATTTGGAGTATTGTGAGTCACTTTTACAAGAGAAAAAGGCTTCAAGGATGAGGACTTAACTTAAGACCATATCTTAACTAGTGTCTCGGGTTAGCTTTCCGACCTCTTGTATAGATAGACAAACAAACAAACAAACAAACAAACAAACAAACAAACAAACAGGACTAGTGTAAAAAGTGAAAGTCCGTAAGATCACTACGACTGCCCCTCCCCCAGACTCTTTTCAATAAAAAGCTTATTACAACATTTCTCTCCTGTCACCATCTGTTCCCCCCATCCCCACTACGGCCCCTCCCACCCCACCCAGACCTGTTGGTCTCTTTAGTCCCCTGTAAAAGGACTCGCAAGATTTACTAACTTAACTCCTCATTAAAGGCTTAGAATTTAAAAACTAATGACCAGAAAACAGACAAAGATACAGTTCATTCTGGTTCAAATGCAGTGCGGCAGATATAGGTCTACTGCAGATGTGAGAACTGTCACAAACAAGTTAGATGACGGCTCTCGTCTCCAGCGAACTCGGGTTTATTAAAGAAAAGTCAGCTTTCAAATTGAGCTGCACCAACTTTCCCCTCCCGTTGTCTATTAGTCCTGGAGCAGTTTGAGCTAAATCGTCTCACCTGACCTGCTGCTGACCACACACACACACACACACACACACACACACACACACACACACACACAGGTGATGTCACTCCCAATAAGTGAACAGTCAACATTAGATATAACTGTAAAAGTTTTTAAAAATCAAGTAAAAGCAGCTTATTTTAGCAGGTTTTGATTAGAGGACAACCTGGGATTCTTTTTCAAAAGTCCCATCTGGTTTTATCTTTAGGTAGGAGTTTAAGCGCAGCAGACGAACCTTGAGGCAGAGTTCCTCCCACTGACAGTGCAGGTGCTCCACCTGCTCCTGCAGCAGCAGGACATCGTCCGCGATGATGTACTGGGATAGATCCGTCTTCATGGTGCTCAGCTCCGTCAGGCTCTCAGCCCAGTCCTCCAGGGAGTCCTCGTTCTCCTGCATACCATAACACACACCGACCGCCACAACAAACTGTCAGGGACCACCTCCACAGCTCGCTCTCTCACAGCTACTCCCTAATGTCTCCGTCTGCCCGGCCCCTTTCTGTCCCTGTCTCTCTCTCACTCTTTTCTCTCTTTCTACCCGCCCAGAGAGAGGATTAATAAGGGCCACAGGCTGCGGGCCGGGCCGGGGGAGGGGTGCGTGTGGAGGGGGAGGGGATTGAGGGAGGGGTGGAGGATAAAGGCTGTGATGGGTCAGAGAGGATGAGTTGAGTCAAAACTGTTTCAAACTTGGCTTTGCTGTCTTTGAACTTTAAATGATTGTTTCCCCTCAAACTCAAACTTCCTGAAGGCTACAAGTCTCAAGTCTGCTTGTAGTTTTTGGACTGATGTCCTCACACTGTGTCTAAATCTCTTTATTTGTAGTTTAGTTTAGTTTTTATATTTAAAAAAGGGGCATTTTTGACTGCTAATTACTGTGAAACGTTATATGAATATTGCTGGTCATACATGTATCGATAGATTATACTCTCATATTTTTCGTCACTGTGGTAGTTGTGAAAAATGTAATAGGATGCAGTGCAGAATACTGAGTCAAAACTTCAAAATTAGTAGTTCGGCATTTTGGGAAAAGGGTTTTTTTTAGGGGGTTAGGCTTGAAATTGGTTTCAAATGTCTCAATTCTTTAAAAAACAATTATGGTAAATAAATAAATTCTGAAACATTTTTTGATACTGCTTAAGAATTTGGACACTTGTGTCACTATGGACATTCCTCCTGAAATCCTACCTATTCCAATTTATTTTACATTTCTGAATGAACACATCCTGCAAAAAAAGATTTTTTGAAGAAGAGTCAAAGATGCTTCAGGAGCAGAAATAATCTTACTGGCGTATGGCGTTTTGGCTGAGGCAGAGGGGACTGCAAGGGATGTTGAAATGAAATGCAGGCAAACAGTTAAAACAGAATCCACAGAAACGCAACCTGATGTCACTCTGCGGTGGCCAATCACATAACCGATGATCAATGGGCCATTCAGATCAAATGAGTTAATCAAATGAGCCAATTAAGTGACACTCCCAACCCACAGCACCACCCTGAGCTGATCGCTGCAACGCCTGATTTGGTGTGAATGCAGTCTTACTCAGTCCCAAGTTACTTAGCTGGAATTCAGCTTTTGGCTCCACCCACTGAGGTTAGACTCAGCCAATGATTACTGCTGCACATTAAGTGGCTCCGTCTCTCCACTTAATGTTTTGTATATAAAATAAAACTCTGCCAGTGGACAGAGGAATTCAGAATATATTTCAGAAATAGGTGATATGATACTTTGCATCCTTTCGATTTGTGTTTGTGTGACCAGCTGTTTGCAGATGTACCTTGTTGTATTTCTCAGCACTCTGCAGCTCATCGTCAAAATCTGGCATCGACTCGTTTAGTCTAGTCTTCACGTCCTTCAGCTCCAGCATGCTGTCTGCTAGTCCGGCCTCGCAGCGCTCCCAGTTCTGTGACACAATAAAAAATATATTTAAAAAACTTATTGATTGTACAGATCAATGCACTGGGTCCTTTATCAGCTGATTGGGCTTGAAGAACGAGTCCTTTGTCTTTGACTTCCTAAAACATGTCCACCGTCATTAATGAGAGCAGATTGGATTAATTTAGGCAAATAGAAGCTGTCAAAGCGTACAGATGGAGTATTGTGACATCTCCACAACCAGAAGGGACAGGTCTCTGTCAGGCTGAATAAACAAAAACTCAACTCTTGAGACATCAGATTTAAATATTGCAGGTCAGGACAGCAGAGGAGAAAGTGAAAACTAAGAGGTGACAGGTTTTTAGTGCCGTAAGATTGCTGTACTGTTCATCTCGTAATGTTGCTTCCTATTCCCTCTTTTATAGGCTATTAGGAGGCTTTCCTACAAGATGTATGCTTGAACATGGGTTTGCTAATGAAAGATTGAGACTCTGTATAAAAGCCTGACTCCTCATTTTCTTACACACACAATTTAAATGGTAATCTGACAGAAATCAGTAGGATTAGAGGAGTTCCGTCACAAATGGTCAATCACATTTTATCTTAATATAATACATTGGGCACTTGTGTCAAATTTAAAATGTAATAAGTATCTGATAGAATTGCATCAAAGAATAAGAGGATGATGATGTAACTTCCTCAGGAGACCAACAGATAAGGTTTCTAAAGTCGCATTGATTCTGTAGGTCCAGTGGAATCTGACCCCCGATGTAACTGACTGGAGGCCACTGGTTTGGTTTCATGTCACTGAATCTCCAACACAAGAGTCAAATAGTCATGCACCAATAAATAAAAAAAAAAACACAGGCCGGACCTTTGAGGAGATCTGGTACAAGATTACATTTCCACAATGTCAAAAACAAGATACCTGCTCTTATAAAGTGGGTGATAGATATAAATATAAAGCAGATTTCAGAGAGAAAATGCAATTTAATTCTTTGTTAAGAGATAGCTCTTTTATTGCAGACCAGTTTCTTGCACTATACAAGCCGATACTGACATTTCTGTTACCATCAGATTTTTCTTTTTTTTTCAGCTTAGCAGGTACCGTTTAAAAAAGATATACTATATATTTTTTTTATAATATCTTGAGGATTTTTAGGGAACATTTTCAAAAACTATTTGTTTTTGTAATGTAATATAATTCAAAAATAATTAAAAACATAATTTCATCAACTGAAAATAAATAAATATTGAAAATAACTCTCAAAACCAATCCATCAATTACAGTGAGTTGTAATTGTAAAAATGGAAATGACTGTGTGTCTGTTCATCTTCAATTATTTAACATTTTCCCAATAAAACAATTAATAATTTGTCTGTAAAATGTCAGAAAACAGTAAGCCTGGCGGTCAAAAGAAAGTCTTAACAAGATCACTTGTCTTGTCCAACCAACAGTTAAAAACATCAAAATATTCAATTCACAATTATATAAAGCAGAGAAAAACTTTATATATGTCAAGACTGAAACAGAGAAAGTTTGACATTTTTCCTGCAGCATGAGATGCTCTCTTTTCTGCATTGATCATTAACATTTGATACTAAGTCAAGGCCCATTAAAGATCAACAATAGGCAGCAAACAAAAATAAAAAGGTAGTAAAGTCCAATACTGAAAGAGACAAATCCAAGTCATAGTAGGTACAAACCACATGCAACATTTCAGCGAAATGACCGACTAAGATTAACAAAATGCAGTGAAATAACCTATAAGATGTTCCTGAAAGCATCACTTCATCTGCTGCTGAACCACAGTGAGTTACAAGAACCTCCTTGCCTTGACGATAGCGTGGGTGAGGTCCATCCTCCGGCCCAGCAGGCTGTGGAGGTTGTCCCACTCCTCTTGCAGGTTTCCCAGATCTGTCTGCAGCTGATTCTGGGTCTCCTCGTCCCCCATGGAGAAGAGCTGCCGGCCGACTTCCAGAGTGTGGATGAAACTGCACTGATACCTCTGGAACAGCAGCTCTGTGTGCTGAGGAGCAAGATGGAGGACAAGAAAAAAGCTTAAGATGATTTTTAAAAAAGTAAATGAGAGGCATAAAAGAAGAGAAACCTAGAGAGGAAGCTAAACACTGAGCTCTGCGATCATTTCAGTGAAGAGCTTACTGGTCCCTTTTATTGAGAAGCAGCTATCTGCTTCTGTTCATGGTAATCAAACGCTCAAAGAGAGTAAGAATCCTTGTCTCTCTTGTCTGTCTTTTGATGTAAATGTAATCAGCAGCAGTCGTTTCATTTTCCTAAGTCTCAAATCAGCCCTCTGGCAGCTGTTTTCTTTATGCCTGTGGTAATTATGACCTTAAATCTGAACTAATAACCATTTTGCAGACCATCAACTCTCTGCAGGGATCTTTTTAACGGTCTGGGAAATATTTATAAAAACAGTTAAATTGTATTTCGGAAGGTGTGAAAAGTGAACAATGTAGTTTTTAGGGACCTATCGGAGACAGAGGCGCCAAGTAACCTTTAGTCAAGCACTGTGCTTTGTAGTTTCTTTAGTTTGTCAAATCTTGTACATTTCACTCAAAAACAATTGTATTAAAGATTAAAAAGATGGAAATAACATGAATATAATAAATCCACTGTCATCTCTTTCTGAGACTTCTGCTTTTATACATTCAAATATTCTGCCATTGATGTTTAATGTTGTTTTTGGTCTGAGAAAACTTCGCTAAATATCCTAATTTCCAATACAGTCAGGCTGAAATCCTCCATCAATTGCAACAAAGGTTTGTCACTAAGTCAGTTTTTTATATCCCAGTATTATAAATTATTTAATGTCCATTCACTTTGTCAAAAATCACATATTTTCCATCTCTGGAAAAAACACATTCGCGGCCTGCTGCTGCCTTCTCACCTGGAGGTCCTGGAGGGAGCATCTCAGCTGCTGCAGGCTGCAGTGGGCTGGTCCAGCGGGGGGAAGGAGGCTCTGTGTCTCAGACAGGAACCTCTGCAGCTTCCTCAGGCTGCGGCTGTACAGGTGCCAGTGCTTCACAAGCCCCTCCACCAGGGAGCGCCGCTGGTCCGCCCGCTGCACCGCCCCTTGCCAGTGCTCCCTGAGGTGGGCGAGCTTCAGAATGAAGTCACTCCTGGATACGTTAACACAGTTACGAACATGATGGTGAAGTTTGAACTTTAGCTTAGTTTGATAGCTTATATCAAACAAAAAAGCTGTTTGTTTAGGTCACCATCTTTATTTTACTAAAAGTCACTTTACAGTTTGCTCTTTTTACCTGTCCTCCACCTCTCCTTTCTGCAGCAGATGGAGAGCTTCAGTGATGACCGAATGAAGAATCTGGTGCCCAGAACAAAGCTCTGCCTGAAAGCGCTGAAACACCAAACATCCGGATTACATCTCTGTGTGTTTGCAGTGTGTGTCAGTGTGTGTTGTGTCTGTGAGTGAGTGGTGCTACCTTGTGTGTACAGAGCTGCTGTCTGAGGCCGATGTAAGAGCCGGCTATGTCGACAGCCAGGCTGTCCTCCATCCTCTGCAGGAAAGACATCCAGCTCTCACACTTCTGCTCAAAGCTCTGCCGCCTCAGAGCCTCCGTCTGTAGCTCACTGCACACCCAAAACAAACTGTGTTAGAGAACACACGTGCTGACTGAGGTACACTTTATTTCATGGAATTAACTGTTTCTTAAACCATGGCTTTCAACTAAAATGCCACTTACATGGCTTTTGGGGTAAAACTGGCCTTAAATGTTTAATTTTATACACATTTCCCTGTATCATATTGAATCAAACCTTGAGTTTACTACCGCTTTTGCATTTGCTTTTTAGCATGACAAGAAGGTGTTTAGCCTCTGAACATGGCATTTATTAAGATCTGGGTAACTAAGAGTGTCTCAACTGGAGTATTGTGCAAAATGTAGGATCAAAAGAAGACATTTTCAGTGTTAGCAACAGGGCAAGTAATCATGAAACCACTTAGCACTTTCCGAGATTCACTGAACAACTAAAAACACCTTTAGGAGACATAAATAATTTTTTGTATGGACCACAATTTGTGTATTTTTGTATCGTAATGCTGCAATATATTGTTACACCTCTCCCACCACCTTTCAGTCCTAAGCCCACTGGTTCATATAACCATGTACATATCTCAGATCTGACCTGCAGGCCTCCTCAGCTCTGCCAGAGGCGTCAGCCCAGCAGCGGTTGAGGTGTTGCAGGCGGCGTGCTGCAGCGTCTCCCAAAGTCAGGCTGCAGCTCTGCTCATTCAGCACATCCAGGTCAGCAGACAGGCTGCTGAGCTCCAGGAGGCCAGACTGGAAACAAATGGTGGCACCTCAGATCATAAGAGATCACAAGAGTCTGGACTACTGCATGCATGATATTACAGCTGAGGAACGCTACATGCTTCAAACATGCTCTGAGTTCTTCTGTCCCCATTTAGTCTTCTGTTACATTGAGATTTCTGGTTCTTCTTGACTAATTGAGCTCCTCCTTGAATTTCAACCCCCTTATTAATAGCCTAAAGTGGCATTAGAGATCCACTTCCAATACATTAAAATTCATTCTGCAAAGAAATAATCTCCATTCAACACATGTTAAGGTCTATTAGTGAGTACTGCATACAGTATATTATTTTGTCACTCTCTATGCTCAAATTGACTTTTTGGTAAGATTATTTGGACAAACGTTATAGAAATTATTAATTAGTATCTTGATACAAGACAAATAAGACACTAGAATCGCTTGAATCATGAAAAATGATATTCGTCTACAGAAAAGTCTAAAATATGTAGTAAAAACAGTTTGAAAAAAATCTCAAACATTTCACAAACTAGTATTATCTGCTCCAAAAACTCTTATTTTCAACTTGTCTTAAGAAAACATTTCCAGCTAAAATATATGTAACACAATATCAATTCCAAACATCTTTATTTCAATGTAAAAGTCTCTTGCAGCACTACAGTCATTCATAAACTCCATTCATGCCGTCTCACCGGGTCTGATGTCTCAGCCACATTTTGCAGACGCTCCTGCCAAAGCTCCAGGTTTCCCTCCAGTGACTCCAGGACATTTCCAAACTCCTGCAGTCGCTCAAGCTCCTCCTACACGCACACATGACACATGGCCATTTGTGTCTCAATTAATAGGTCACTGTGATACTTAGTGCAAACAGGAAGCAGGTCAGGTAATGTCCTGCATCACAGAGTACGTCCTAAAATATGTACAAGAGCATAAATATCTACCTTGAATTTGATTTTACTTTCTATAAAAAATAAAATAATAATAATGTAAATAAAATCCTTTTGGATAAGCAATACAAAATCAGTTGTGCATTGTAAATGGTTACAGTCAATGCAACACAAAAGCAGCAGCAGGTTACAGTAAAAGATTTGAATTTGGGTTTGTTCACTTCAAAAAGTTAATCAATCATTCAAGCTTCCCTGCAGCTGAACCCTTTTACCTGACAGCTCATATCAAGCGTTGTCCTCAAGTCAAATACCTCATTACCTCAAGTATCACTGTATGCAGTTCTCTAAGTCACCAAATCCAGTCTAACTTAGTCAAATCCTATAAATAGAAGTTGTACCTGCAGCTGACCCAGCTTCCTTGTCACCATCTGGCTGAACTGCTGAACACCACGTGACAACAAGCGGCTCTCTGATTGGACCAGACTGGCAGCTGGAGGTTCCAGGTTGCCAATTACGTCCTTGGAGGCCTTCAGCGCTCCCTCCAGGTCAGACTGCAGAGTGTCTGTCCTCTCCTGGAGACTCTGGAGCGGAGGGGGACAGGGACAAACGGGGATACAGATTTAGGTGAATAAAATAAGAGGCCTGGAGAGTTTTTATAGTGTGTAGTTTTAGTGAGGAGAGTAGTGAGATTGTTCTGCAAGGGTAAGGTCTGGATTTGTTGATTTATTTAATTTTTACAGCTGAAGCAGTAGATCTAGTGAGAAATAAAGAAATAAAGCAAAATGAGCATAAAAACTGCTCATTAGAAATGTAACCTTCTGTTCAGAGATCAGAAACAAACCATACAAGACAATGTAACCACTTCAATGTATTTTTCTCCAAAAACAGTTCACTGTTTTTTATATTAACTTTGCAGTGTGCAAATAAAATCACTGAAAGAAAGATGACAAATCAACCCCTGTAACTTTCTGACAGATTAAATGTTGCACAAGTTTCAAAAATATTTTACAATTTATTCTCCAAAACATGGAAATGTGACATAAAATGCGATGTTGAGATGTCCTTTTTAATTACTTCCTGTTCTCCTTTGAGTAATTTGTGTTCCTCACCTGAACATTGTGTATCTTGACGCCGACCTGCTCCACAGTATCATAGTCGGCAGGCTCTCCGCTCAGCGCTGACCTGACGTCACTCTGCAGCGTCTGCAACCGCTGGGAGAAAGACGCAGCCAGCCGGGCGTAGACCTCCCAGACCTGCAGGACGTCCCGACTCCTCTGGAGCTGCTGGTCCAGTGCTCCGGACACCAGCGTCCAACTGGAAGACAGGAGGACGATTGATTGGTTGAAGAGTGTGACTGTGTGTTGTTTGTTTGTGTGTGTGTGTGTGCAGTCTGTCTCACCTGTCTCTTTGTCTGTCAAGCTGTTGTGTTAGGAGGGCGGCAGCAGCAGGACTGATGATGTCTCTGAGGGAGGAGACGCTTTGATTCAGTTTGTCCCACTCTGCCTCTGAAGCGTCTGTCTCCTCATGAAGAAGCTGCTTTCAACACAACAAACACCTGTCAGTCATCATCGGCACAATATCTGCACATGAATTATGTTCTTTCTGCAAATTGGAACCAGGTACTTTAGAGCCTTCTTGCAAGCTCTTCATGTAACCAGGTTAGGAATAATATTAAACATTTAGTGTTCAAGTATTTGAATTCTTGTATAACTCCTTGTTTGTGAGGTCCACCAATCCTACCTGCAGCTTTTCATGGAGCTCTCTGTGTGCCTGCAGGGAGAGCTGAGGGCAGCTGTGATAATCAAGAGTCTGCGATGTTCTCAATGTTTTCAGCATCATTTGATTCAGTCGCTTCTCCACACAGTCCCACAGCTGCTGCGCCTGAATCAGCCTCCATTTTACTGAGTCATGCTGTTAAAGAACAGACAGGACGATGACATAATTCGGAGAAGGACAAATACCAAACAAAAAAGGATTCAAGTTAAAGCTGACCTCACATATTTTCTAGTTGGGACTATATTGAATACAAAAAAGCCCAAAATGTCAAGTATGAGTATGAATAAATTCTGTATAATTACAATTTTTAATGCTCTGTATAGTTGTTTGTGTTTGTTTTGCTGGTGGTAACTTGGCAAGATAACAGTGATGCAACCAGAAGTATCGGTCAAAAACTAACCAAAACTAAATCAAACACATCACTTGTTTGTTTTATGTCCACAAAACATTTCACTTTTACATTTTCCTCAGTGTCATTTACCTGTTGTGTGAGAGCTGCACAGGCCTGGATGGATTTATCTGTCTGAGATATTAAATCACAGCTGCTATTTTCTTCTCCACCATCAAGATTGTCTCTCAACTCCTGAAGAGCTGCAGACTTCTGCTTGATTTTCTCCTTAAGATCCTGGCACACATGCAAAACAAAGGATATTAAAACGTTTTTAAAGTTTGGTACAGGTGCCCTGATTGTTTGTGCAGGTGTGACCTCTCACCTGGCAGGTGCTGATGCTCCTTTGTAGCTCCGTCTTGCTGCCAGGTGTCTGAGCTGAGTCCATCCAGAGGTTCTGACCCGTGATCCAGCTGTTGATCTGCTGCAGACGGGCCTCCCGCTCCACTCTGCTCTTCAGCTTCTGCTCCACCTCCTGGATCTGAACACCAGAAACAACAGGTGAGACATATTTCTACTAAGGGTCAAGGACTTAAGAATATTAGAAAAGATCTTGCTATTTTGGCCAGAAAGTATGATTTTATATTATCAGTAGCTTTTACTGAGCTTCAATGTACAGTGAAAATAGATGTTTACTTTTAAACAAAGTAAAAGATAAAGAGGAAATCCAAATCAAGTGTCAAACTGCACTGTATTTATTTAAGAAAATAAATAATATAAACACAAATAATAATTCTTTCAAATTTATTTTTTTTAAATAAAAACCCAACAAATTCATTTCAGAACTTGATGTCATACTAAAAAGTAACCCGAATCTAGATTGAGAATTAGAATAATCTTTTTTTTTTCTGCAAAACTGTAAAAGGCTCATATTTGATGTTATAAAAGATAAAACAAAGAGCTGCTGTTACATAATGATAATGCCCCTTTAGCTCTAAACCTTACATATGTTGCATTGGATTTAAAAAGAAATGTAGGCATGCAGATAGATGTGATGTAACACAGTAGACAGAGGAGTGGAACTATTACTTTAACTTTGCATTTGTACTACTACACTTTTCATTGGTCATATTGTGTATCTACATTAGTTAGATTAGTTGATTGGAAAGTGATGCACTTTTATATGCACCCTAAAATGATAAAGAAATTTCCGATATGGTTGAAAGCTCCAAAAAAACCCTTGTAAATGGACCTTGAGTCCGACTTGTTTTGTAGAACTAAAACAGAACTTTATGCTCAACCTTGAGGCTAACATGGACGAGGAGTCCTAAAAGGGCTATGGATGAAATCATCACCGCTACTGAGCTGGCATGTCATCAGATCCATCTCCATGAAAACTTGGCAAACTCCATCTCCTTATGAAGTCAATGTGAAAGATTCAGAAAAAGCTAATAGGTGGACCTTGACTTGATGTTTATTTTCTGACCTGAGAGTTGAGAGTTTCCTGCAAACTGAGCCACCGATGGTTGAGACGACCCTGCTCCTCTGCAAACTGGTTGTGTTCAAAACGCCTCATCTGGCCCTCTTCAGTACTGCAGGTCTGTAACGGCTGGCTCACATAGTCCAGTGTGGCCTGATGAGCCGAAATCTCTGTCCGACACTCCTGAGAAAAATGTCATGGAAGGAGAGAGAGAGTCAACCAGATACACAAGTAAACAGACCTCTATCTGCTATTCAAGATTGAACGTTAGTAGAGAACTTAAATGAATGCGCTAAAAACCTGAAGTGTTTTCAGCAGTAGAAAATCTAATATAGAAAATATCTTTGCTTAAATGTCCTGATCACGACATTTAAGCAGAATATTTTCGGCACTTCCCTACCTTGCAGTATTTCAGGAGCTGACTCAGGTCAGTGTTGGTGGATGTTTGGTTGATTTTGTTGGGATGCTCCTCCAGCCGGGACTCAGCAGCTCCCAGCCAGGACTGCAGCTCCAGCAGCGCCCCCTGCTGGCTCAACATCTTCATCCATCGCTGAGGAGGAGGAGGAAAAATTACTTTATTGATGTTAAACAGTAACAACCACACTTACTCCTACAAACAGAACTGGCGACTCTACTTTTTTCTATTCGGTGTTTCAGTTATTTAATTATAAGAAATTTAAAATAATAACTTTTTGTACTCTAAAAGATTAAGGTAGTCCAGAAGTTTGCTTTACACATAGATTAGCTTAAAATATTGTTTTCAACATGTTTACACTAAATATGGGATTTTTGTGTAGTCTTTGTTTTAATTTTGTCTTTATTTGTTCATTTGTGAGAAACCTATGAGATTCATTAATCTGAAATATAGCGTGCTTTTAATAAATAACGTTGAACTTTAGAGGGCGAAACCGTAGAGGGAGGGGAGAGAGAGAAGACAAACTGAATCAGAAGAGGAGACAAAAACTGAAGTTTAGGAACGGAGAAAGGAACAGAAAATAATAAGAACAGCAAAGAGAGGAGATGAGGGAATGAAGAAGAGGGAGAGGGATAGGAAGAGAGGAGAGCATGGAAGAAGCGAGTTGAGAAAAAGTAGAGATCCAGACAGACAGAGAGACAGACAGACAGACAGAGAGACAGACAGGCAGACAGGCAGACAGACAGATGAAGGGGAAAATGGTTTCACACCAATAAGGGCGAGAAGAGTCCTCAGGGTGGCATTGTGCTGCTCGGTGGGGAACTTTTAAATCTAATTGGTGACGGGAAGACTGGGGCGTGGTTTTTCAAATAGCAAATGGCTCTGTACTCTACTGTACATGAAAAAGCACATTTAGGCATTTTGACATTTAAAACAATTCAAAAAAAGATTCATTCATTTAGTTATTTTGGTCAATATTCTAAGTGATAATTATAAAATGATTCTTTATATTTGTATTAATCTTATGGAAGTCACAAACTACACAGAGAATCTCCTCACCTTATGCAGAGCTTGTTGGACGACGGGGACTTCGACCTGAAGACTGGACCAGTCCAGCTCTATCTGTCTGAGCTGGGCGTGGATGGAGAAGAGATCGGAAGTCTCTTTGTCCTCTAGATTTCTATTTGTGTCTCCTTCCTCTTCCCTCAGCTGGACCAGCTGGGATCCAGCACCGATTGCAGCCACCTTCAGTGCAGATTTGGCCTCCAACTCTTTGGTAAAAGCCTAAAATAGAATTGTTTTGTTATATTCTGTTCTCCACAATTGCATAAATGACCATAATACAGTTGCTGAGGGCTTGACAAAGTCATTGACAAAATATCCGACATTCTCAACTCACTTTCTCAGATTTTTGTTAAATAATTTGAACATTATGCCATTTGAAATCTCAGAAGGGTGGCCCAGAAGCATTTAAAAACTAGATGCTCTAATTCTATTTTATTCTATATATACAGACCTAAATGACATATTTACTTATTGGAAGCTGATGTTATCTATGGCAAAATGCAAAAAACATATTCTGGCAGAGCAAATGTTGTTACTTAGAAATTAAAATGTTAGTAATTATTTAATGAAATTTTACATTTGAAAATATATGAAATGTTTAGGATATTGCACAGGTTTTCATTTTGTTTGTCAGTGGAGTTTGTTTCTTACAATGAGTGAGTGTTGTGTGCTCACCACAAACTGGAGGTAGTGATCACACCTCTGTTCAACAGCCGTCTCCTCCTCGGCTGAGAACTCGCTGCATTTGTTAATCATCTCTCTGGCGCCGCCCATCCAGTCAGTCAGGACAGCAGAATCACGAAGAAACCTTTTTGGTGGAAAAAAGCACATTTTGATGAACAAATCTACAAGAATACTGTGTCACCTGAACATGTTTCATTTAAAAGAAATGTACCATTATGAAAGTGTAAATATTTCCACCAGTCTAGAATATGGGAAATAATTTAATTTCAACATTTCAATTAAAATAGAAAATGCAAGACAAATCAAAGCCTTTCAAAATTATTTAATACATTTAATACTTCTTTAGTCTAAACAAGTTCTAACTGTGTAGGAAAGTCCTCTACTTCTTCTTTTCATCATCTCTCACCTGCTCCTCAGCTTCCTGTTCCTGTCTACATTGGTGCGTTGGTGTTCCACCTTCTTGTGCAGGGCTCTCCAGCGTGCCTCCAGCTCGCTGGTCGACACACCCACTCCTCTACAGCCTGCCACCTGCAGCCAGAGCCCCGCCTCCAGCATTCGACTGAACCGCGCTTTGTTCCCCTCCAGAACACCGTGCAGTTTCTGTCAGAAAGACAGAACTTTATAAGCACTTATTCTCTTTCTCGCTGAGAGTTAGATGAGAGGATCAATATCACTCTAATGTCAGTGTTTAGTACACAGCTGGTACCGGGATGCGATTAGCTTAGCTTAGCATAAACACTGGAAGCCGGGGGGAAAACAGCAAGCCTGGTTCTGATGTCTACATACACTACTGTAGTATATTTCAGAAAGATAACAGACATATTTCTAATCCCACGGAAGAGCAACAGGAAATATTAACCAAAATTAATTCTGGTTGGAGGTCTCCACTCGGCTAATAACTCACATCTAAGCCAAGGAACATCATGTACCCCCACAGAAAACAACCCATTCAATGGTATGTAATTGAATCAATTAGGTTTTGAGTGCAATGCACAAAGCACATCATGGAGCACGCGCCCAATAGTCTCCAAATGAGCAGAATGGAACATTGCAAAATGCGCTCTGTCCTCGAGTCGGCTGCTTGTTGTTAAATGACAATTATCCTCTGACGGTCAAAAAAGAACACATATATTAATAAAAATTACCTGGTAGGCAGAGAGCTTCTCTGATATCTGCTCCTCAGAATTACCCCCCTCTTGCATCTTGGGAAATGAAGTCTCAATGGCTCTCAGCAGGGAGTCTGACCAGGCGCTGTCTTCCTCCAACTGTGACCACATCTGAGACAGATGGAGACATGATGACGGTCAGAAGAGTTTTCTCTGTTCATTAAAACTAATTCTGTGATTGTTTTTTAATGATTTTTCTAATCCTACTAATGATGGCTTTAATTAACTTCAACTGTTGCATACATAACATTGTCATTACAGTGTTACAGAAGCCATCTAAACACAAGGTACATACTGTATATTAATATGATTAAAATACATTTCTAGACAAAAGAAAAATATGACTTTAATGATACTTATCATTGCTTACACACAATATATGTACCTTGTGTTCAGAGTGCATGGAGAAATTAAAACTCACCTGGAAGATAACATGAGTGCTTTTAATACTATTTAGAGCATGGTGTAGTGGTGCACCTCTTGTGACTGAAATGAGTATTACAACACAGAAAACTTCCAACATGAAGTTTTTTCAACTGGCATAACTATTTTCCACCTATTTTCAAAGATAAATTATAAAGATTCTCGCATGGAAACCTTTTTTACACCTGTTCTTATGTCACGAACAGAGAAGAGAAAATGATTTAGATTAGTCTTCGACTTAGTGCAAAATAAATACATATAAAACAACATTTATTTGGATAAACTTTATAACAGATATCTCTTGGCTAATAGATCAGTGGATTCTGTTTTAATGATCCAGAAGTGGCATTTCTGAAACTGAATATTTTGGGAATGAGTACTGTATTGTGCTACATTTTATGTACTTGTGGAAAATTCCTTTATGCTCTCGTAGAAACATTCCAGTATAAAATGCCACAGTAAAAACAACTAGGAGTTTACAGCCATGGTAGCAGCTCTGTGAGATGATGATTAAACTGCATTCCTTCTCTACCTGTAATGTTTCCTGCATCCTGGTCCCTTTCTCCAGTCCATGCTGCTGCAGCCGGGCCACCTCACCCTGCAGCCCCATCACTACATCCTCCCACCTCTGGAGGGCGCTCTCTGGGACTCTCTGGGTCAGGTACTGCAGGATTCTTAAATGATAGCCCAAAAACTGGAAGAACTTCTGAAAACAGAAAGTGTAAGTAATGTAAAAGATGATATTTTTAAGCTTTTACTTTTTAGATACACAAGCACTCTAAACTGTATTTTCTCTGCATCTCACAGACGGACCGTATGACTGCTGAGCTGCTGCTGGAGCTGAGCTCTGTTACGTAGCTCTGTGTCAGGCTGCTGTGCGAGACGTTCAGAGCCCAGAGCGAGCAGCTCCTCCAGGCTGTGGACCAGCCGCTCATACTGCTGCTGCAGCTCCACACTGTTCTTCAGCTCCCCACAGCGAGAGTGAATACCACGCAGAGAACTGTCCATCTCACCCTGCACGTAGAAGAGAAACAAAATTCCAACATTTTAACATGCTTGTGGCAACTGAACGACCACTTATTAAGTATGATCTTTAGGAAGTAAGCTTCCCAAATGTCTCCCAAAAACATGACTAAATGTGCAAACACCTGACCAAGATATGACATGTAGCAGCTAGCATACCTGCAGCTGTGAGGCCTGCTGGATGAGAGAGGTAGGCAGGTTGTGTCGGTCAGCCTCCTCCAGCAGGGAGCTCACCTGCTCCACCTGCTGCTGCAGAGACTCCTGAGACTGAACCACAGCCTGGAAAATAAACACACGTACACTGTGACAAACTTTATAACAATATGTTGACTGATGAACCGTCAAACTTTTTAAATCTCTTGTCTGAATTTATTTACTTTTCAGGTTATTCCGCAAGTGCTGGATGAAGTTACATCTTCTGTGTCAATGACACAGATAATAAATAGTGGGACATGACCTACAGTACAGTATTACCTAAAAAGACTAGGTTTATTTTCGTTTATATCCAGAACCAATTCAATACTATACTCATACTAACATACATTACTCGTAGGCATGAAGCACTCGAGCCAATATTTCACATTTGTGAAGCTGGAAAAATGAATTGATCAGCAAATGTTTTGATAATTAATTATAATATAGCTCTAACTCCATCAAACATCAGCAGCGGTTCACTCAAATCACTCAGATTATGAGAAGCTTTTTAAAGTTAAATATCTCTATGGAAACAGTACCTGTAGTTGTTTGTTAAGGACCAGAGTTCCATTGAATTCATTAATATTTTGGTGAACCGTCGTCTGGTTAGAAGTGAAGGCTGCATGCAACTCATTTAGTTTCATCTGTTGGTTAAACACACAGCACTGATTCTTGCATGCAAACAACAAGGGTTTTATATTCAATAGACAAGGTTATTTCCATTTTAAGACAGCATTTAAACAAGTTTACAACAATACTGGTAATATAAATATGTTACAGTCCCAAAAGACATTAGGACACACTGATCATAAACACTAATATTATTTTATATTATTATTTAAATACTTCAGAGTAGAGTAGTATGTTCTTGTTTCTACTTGTGCAGTTAATTAGAGTTAAAGATGCCATTTGACCTGTTGATGTGTAATCTCCTCCTGCAGATTAGTGAGCTGATGCTCTCTGCTGGTCAGTGCAGCCTGGACCACAGAGAGAACTCTACACAGATCATCGACACACTGCTGGCCACACTCTGACCCCAGGACACGGCTGACCTTTGAACCCTGAGAGGCCAGCTCACTGCCAAGGGTAGCCAGCTCTGCTGACAGACTCTGAAAAGGAATCCGAGGAATTTATATTTACAGTGAGTTTGCACAATAATCAGTAAACTGGTACAAATCCGGGGGCGTTTCTTCTTTACTTCAACTTTTTTGGGCAGAAAGGTTTATACCAATTCTACGTGAAAACAAAACAAACGCAATGGTTGATGAAGCTGAATCTCTGCTGAATAACAGATAAGCAGGGTCTTGTATCTGATTTTGTTTCCAACTTTAACTTGGGAATAAATTTGACTTTTTTGCATTGAAAATAAAATGAAATAAAAAAAATTTCCAACCTAAGTCAAAGCAAAACGGTAGTTTGAATGATGATTCAGATGATGATAAATGATAAATGGTACAGGTATTAATCATCATGACTTAATTTGATGTTTGTCCCATGATTTGCTCTTTAATTTAAAATCTGTTACATCTAAATGTAACATCTTGAGCTCTCTTTGACTAAAGAAATGTTTTCTCCACCAAGAATCGTGCAAAAGCACCACTTTAAATATTGTGTGTATCAGAGATGTGCTCATAAGTTTCTTGGAAATAAGTCATTCAGCATGAAAAAGCATGCGACTAAGACCAAAAAGACCAATTAGTGGACTAATCGACCAAGAGATGGCAGCCTGAGTAATATCTGAGGTAAAATAATTGAACCCGGTTGATTGTTTGTTGTGGTGAGTCCCACCTGCAGCTGCAGCCTCAGCCGTGTGTGTGTCGTCCCAGCAGGCGAGTGCAGCAGGTTGTTAATGGAGGACAGGGACAGGGACGCTCCATACAGCACATGAAACAAACCCTCGTCCAGCGTCTGATGGGAGCCGTCCTCAGGGGAGACCTGGGGTGGGACAGGTTAGTGAAACTATTAACAACAACTGACTGAAGACAAATTGAAGGTATGGTTTTAGATATATTTATCGTGATCCCTGTAACTTTGGGATACACTACCATACCCACATACTTAGGAGATAAAGGGTCAACTGACCTGTTCTTATACTTTATATTACTCTTGAAATATGGAGTTGGCAAATATAATAATACTAATAATAATTATATTAATAATTATTTGTTTTTGTCACTGCTTACACTGTTTTGTTGAATTGGAAAACATAATAAATAAAGTATTACCAAAAGAAAGAGGACAAATTCATACTATGTAGTTAGTCAGATGGAAATGTTGATTATTCTGTCTTCATGATGCATTTTATGTCAGATCTTGATATGAATCAGGAGGAAGAGGAGGAGACATCACAGTCTGGCATCACTATTCTCTTATTGGCTGTCTTTCATGTTTGTTATTTCCTTCTCTTCTTTAAAAAAAAGTAATGTGTAATGTCAAAATGTGTGTTCTGTGGTGAGCTATGAAAAAAGCAACATGCGGGGATCCCATCTTTCATTTTGAGCTCACTCAGATTTCAGATGAAAGAGAAATGTGGTTTGAAATTTGATCAATAAAGATGAGATTAGTTGTGTTTTGTTGATGTTTAATACGAAGAACCTCTCTAATACGCCATCATTTATTTCTCAAACTTTCTTTGTTCTCTTGCTTTCATCAGAGGGATATACTTTACAGAACATGTATAAATTAAATAAGTAGAAAGTAAGACCATGTTGTTAATATATATACTTATATATATATTTTTTTTTTTACTCTTTCTCTCTCTCTTTTACTCTTATTTTTCAGTAAAAAATAGCAAATTCCAGTCTTTTTAAGAAAGCATAGCGGTCTCTGTCTCTTAACAAATCTGCAATTGACCTCAACACACACTTCCATCATTGAGATTCATTGTAGAATATCAAAATTCATATTCACATCAACCTTCATGTCAAGATGACTGATACGCTGGGTTAAGGTTACATTCTTTATCTTCCAAAATCTCTTATATGGTTTATGATAGTGTCCCTAAACGTGTAGAAGACACTCGGATTTATCTCGTGGCCCCTTGAGGGGTCCTGACCCGCATGTTGGGAACCTCTGGTCACAACAATGTCCAGAGGTCACATGTCCCAACATACATATTGTATTCTTTGATAAACAGCCGTGAT
Source organism: Bovichtus diacanthus (assembly GCA_943590825.1). Taxonomy (NCBI): domain Eukaryota; kingdom Metazoa; phylum Chordata; class Actinopteri; order Perciformes; family Bovichtidae; genus Bovichtus; species Bovichtus diacanthus. The sequence goes on along the minus strand of CALSBV010007718.1, from coordinate 4,942 downwards.
GAAGACCCTGTACCTGATTCAGACGCTCTGTCGCTGTGAGTCCCAGCTCTCTCAGATGGCTGATGTGAGTTTGGAGCTCTTTCAGGGTTTGTGTGCCAATTATGCGTCCTGCTGTTCCATCACTACGCCTCATAGATGAGTCTGTCACCTTCAGACAGAGAGAGAGAGAGAGAAACATCAGAAGTCGGAGACACCCACGACTCTTATGAAGCCCTGCAGGAGTCCCCATAACACCAAAGAGACAACAAAGTGCCTTCTGCTCATAGAAGGTGATAATCAAGCATGCCGAGAACACGATTTTTTCTTTTCTCTTTTGTATTTGAAAAGTGATAATCAAGCACTTCAGCTCTCGCGATGAAGGCCTAACCTCAGAGGGAGGAAGCAGCCAGCTCTCCTCCAGAGCCAGCAGCCGACTGTGAAGGCCATCCCACTTCTTCTGAGCAGAGTTCTCCTCCACATCAGCCTCAGCAGGAGGCAACCTGCAGGGAGAGAAAAGATTACCACCATATTTCACTTAGACTTTCTTTCTTTTCTATCTTTCTTTCTGTCCGTCTTACTGTCTTTCTTTTGAATCATATCATATCTATTTCTCACTCATAATTGGCAAATTAATCTAAAATGTTATTGCATTGATTGGATAAATAAAATAAAATAATCTAAGAAGACAAATAATAAAATTTGAATTCCTATACAAAATTCTTCATATATTTTTATATTATTTTCCTAAATCTACTGCAGCTTTTTCTGTCCTGTTGTGTTACAGACACTGATAGTCATGTATTGTAAATTCAGTGAAAACAAATTGATTTGTTCTGAGTTTGGGTCTCAATAAAAAGCTCAAAATTACTTGTTAAAATAAAAACGTATTATTGTGCAGGGGAAATAATAACATTTTAGAGAAGAGACGCATAAACTAAAAATAAAAAATATTCCACAACTTTGCAATACATATGTAAAATATATATAGCAGAGCAACGATAGAGTTTGTTACCATGGCGACAGCTGGCTGGGGTCCTCTGGTTCCTGGCTGTGGAGTCGAGCTCTGCTGCCCTGCCAGGCGATGGCCTGAGTCAGTCCTCTCTGTTCATTCAGCTCCTGCTCCAACTCCTACGTGCAAACAACAACAGCAAGGCGTATAGTTAAATGTGCAGAACACTTGTACATACAAACATTACGTTTATTTACTTCCGATAGTTTAACTTAACTTACTTATAGTGTAGCTTTAGATTTATGTTGGGCTTTGCCACGTTCACTCCTATGTTTTCCTAGAAAGTCAATTTACCACCACCTGAATATCAGTCAAATCATTGTACTGGCTTACTTTTACAAAGTGGTTGATATTGCCTATTTAAGATCTAATATTTTCATTTCATCCACCTCTGATAGGATGGACTCAGTCTGTAAAACATGAGGTTTTATTACTGAGTATTTTAGACTTTAGTGTCTCATTGTGGTCTAATAAAGCTTATAAGAGACTGATAATGGTCCTGTTTAAAGATATGCCACATGTATGGATATGGACTTCAGAAATCCTTCCAAATGTCAGTCGAACCCTTCACCGAAGCATTCAGTAGAGTCCAGTACCTTCTGCTGTTGCAGGCTGCTCTGTCTGGGCAGTTTGTTCCTGGGTGAGGAGAAGATCTCCTGAACACTGTTGCTGCGCTTCAGCTTAGACCCTGGTTGGAGCTCTGGCTGAGGTACCGACTTCTGAGGAGAAATAGGTATAGAAGAGACACAGGGAGGAAAAAAAGAAGATCAACACCCTGAAGATGTGTTACGGTCTTTGGTAGATTAAGGAAATAAAACATTATCTCATCGTGTTCGTCATTTTCCCACCAGAGCTGAGGAGTTGTTTACTTTACTCACAAAAATGAGGACTTTACTCACTTTAAGAGACTTGAAAGCCAAAACATTACATTCTCAAGTTTGACCTGGTGAAACCTGGAACAATAAAACACTCAACACAGCAGATGTGGACCCTTAACGTTCAGTACTCAAGACTTTAAAGACTTGCATTTTGCTTACAAAGATTTGAGCCTTGACTGCCTTGAAAGACTCTGCTTAGCATCTGCAGGTATGAAACTAATCAGACCTGCTTGAGCGGGAAACCACTAACGAGATGCGTGCGAGCCTGTAAGCGTGTTAATAATTATCAGGGGATAAATTTGCCACATTTGCACCAGCTGATGGCAGAACCCGCCTCAACATCTTTTTAATCCTGTAAACTAAATAAAAATGTAAAATGAGAGAGAAAAAGGAATAAGATGGATCAAAAGAATTTGATCTTGTGTTTGGTTGTAAAGATTATTTCTGACGCAAATGTATCTATTATCTTTCAGACATTGTTCAAAACACATGTGGAATACATGTCTGACAAAAAGAGTGAAGTTGCACATCCGAATGTCACATATCCACATCAAAACAAACAATATGAGACACTTTTTGTACTTTTGTACACAAAAACGTAAAATGGTTGGTACCAAGAAAGAGACAAAACAAACAAACATGAGTAAAATTATGAACTTTTAATATTTAGTTGAACATCCAGCTGATTCTGACTGATATAGTCCAAACTGTCAAAAAGTTTTCTTGATAGAAAATTTTTTTTTTACTTTTAGCTGCATATTGTGTTGTATCCTGTCACTACAACTAGCTAAACCATAACCATGTGTGTATGTTTGTTGTATGTACCTGTTCCTGTGCCTCTGTATGGGCAATGATCCTCTCCTCTCCCTGTCTGTCCTGTAGCAGCTGTTGGAAGGAGACCAGGTTACCCTTCAGGAGCTCCAGTTTGGAGGAGAGCAGCTCCGCCGCTTCATCCTGCTGCTGCTGCTGCTGCTGCTGCTGCTGGTCAGCCTCCTGGCCGAGCGTCGACAGGCTGGCAACCCTCTGCTCGATCTCCAGGAACATCTCCTATACACACACACACACACACACTTGTGTCAAATCTTTTATTCTTTTAAGATGGACTTTTGTGCTGAGCAGGGTGCTTATAAATGGCAGAAAGTGGCTTTTATTTTCTCAATATGATGGTTTAAAATGAGGTTAAAATAGCTTTGTGTTAATGGATCTGAGGTGTGAATACTGCAGCACAAAGGTTCAAATATAATGCTTAAGCTTGATCTAGGTCATGCATGAGGCGTTTCTGTCAACGAGGCTTATTACTACATTTAAATGGGAGGCAACATGTCCTCAGGTGCTGTTTGTTTGCCCACAAAGCTTAATTCAAATATGAGGTGTGACGTGTTTAACCGCTGAAACTTTAATGGAGACTCGAGTTACACTCTCTGGGTCTGCAGGGAGTGAATCCTGGGAGGAAAATACCTGCCAGAGCATTGAATAAAGACATGACTCTATTGACTGAAACATTCAGATAGCCAACCGTCAAATATTCATAATGAACTAAAGTCTATCACCAAGATTTAACTTGTATACTAGTTCAGGCAGAGATGGAAAATAACTACTTACATGCAGAACTTTTAAGTACTGTTTTGAGGTACTTGTACTGCATCAGTATTTCCATTCAGGGAGAGTTTTACTTTTCCTCCACTACATGTCAGCAGCAAATATTTAATGTTTTACTTCTGTTACTTTTTCTATTTACATTTTACATTAAACATGAGATAAGTGGTCAAATATGGATGTTGTCAACGTGTTGACTTTTAGAAAATGTACTCAATGTGTACAACAGGGTGTAATTATTAAACTAATCTGAAAGTATGAAAAGCAACAAAATAAGAGGGTTTTCGTCCAACGTTTATGGCTTTTTAAAATGAAAGTTAACTCTGTATCCTTCTGATTTGATGGATGATTTTTTTCTGGAAGCAACAACATAAAACAATCTGTAGGGAATTGTTCAATATTGTATTTTTGCAAAATAGTCGTTCATGTAAAGTCCGACTTTCAACTGAAAATGTATTTACAAATAATATAATAATGCAATTTTGTGAATACATAATTTATGAAAATAAAATTCCATTACAGAATATTCACAAATCATCACTTCTAAGTGAAATGTGACTCCACATTTGATGATTTTGCATTTTTACACCAAACTGAAGAATGAAGTGCTCCTGCTTATAATTTTTCTACATATCAAGCTAAACAAATAGTTTTAAAAAATCTATTCAATATCAGAAAGATTGTACTGCCACGGAACTGAAAACAGGAATATTTTTTGTTATGGAATGCTGTTTAAGTCAATTTGCATTTTCACAGCACAGCAACAATATGTTAATAACTAAAATACTGTGTCTCCAATATAAATTCATCATAAAAAACAATTAGTCTAAAATGAACTATGGTAGCAGTGGCTCTGTTTTAACTGCTGCTGAATTCTGCAAAATGTTTTAATGTGTTTGTCTGGTCGTCAGGGAGTTTAAAACCATGTCACTTGATTAGTTGATTTTTGACACACCTCGCCCTCAATGCAAATACCAGCAGCTGGCATTTATAATCTGTGCAAACTCTACAAGTCATTTGTTTTCTGGGTTGTAATTTGCAACATCCTGAGAGTAAATAAAGAGAAAAGTAATGATATGTAACTAAAGCATTACTGTACAATATATCAAAGAGCTTACAAAGAGTGAGACAGTCGCAGCAGATTCTAAAACTCTGTAAAATGTTTGATGTTTGAATGTTGATAGTAGCCGACATATAGATATATACCGTAGAATTAATCCTTTGCAGACATTTTGACGAAGAAATTATGGAACGTAATTGAAATTAAATAATATTTACTCTAGGTCATTTTACGCAAAAAGGAAGCACACATGGCAAATAAATATGGGCGTCATAATATTTAAAAAAAAAACTGACCACTGACCTATGAGTCAAATGTAAAACATCAGGCTGCTGGAGGAAGCTTCCAGACAGACAGACAGACAGACAGAGAGACAGAGAGACAGAGAGACAGAGAGAGAGAGAGAGAGAGAGAGAGAGA
>CALSBV010007691.1:0-10702 GCA_943590825.1 Bovichtus diacanthus | reverse complement strand
ATATATATACATATACATACATATACACATATACATATATATACATATACATATATATACATATACATATACATACATACATATACATATACATACATATACATATACATACATATACATATATATACATATACATATACATACATATACATATATATATATATACATACATACATATACATACATATATATATATATATATATACACTCAAATCAACAAAGATGATGGCAGTTTGAAGGCGAAATATAAAAAAATTATCGTTTTAACACAGGATTCTCACCTTTGATGAGGGACTGTAAAGACGCCAGAGCTTGCCGTATCCCGGGGTTACTCAGTGCTGGCAATGTTAAGCCTGCTGCTGTTCGCTCTGAACTGGGAAGTGTGGGAGACCGCTGCTTCCCCCCCTGCATCTTACCCATGATCTTGTTGACATCTGCTGTGTCCAGATTTTTTAATATGTTTTTGATCTTCTCACACTCACTGCTGTCCAGATGTGCAGAGGCTGCACTTGAGGAAGTCATTTGAATGGGTTGTTTCAGATGAAGCAGATCCCCAAAGTTACTGAATATGGACTTGTTCTGATGATGTTGTCGACTGGCTGAACTATCCGTTTCCTGTGGCACTGTGGTAGACGATGTATTGGTCTGCTTTCTTCCATTGTCTTCATTTCCATACAAGAATGACTCTTCATCTTCAAGCTCCTCAGCTTCCAGGACTGCAGAGTCCTCCTGACTTTGTGCCTGGAGCCAAGAGAAGTCACTGCCTACTCTGTCATGGGGAAGGAGCATGCAGTCATTTTCCAATGATGTTGGATTCTCATGACTGTCATGTTGCTGATGTCTGTGCTCATCAGTCACACACTCCACTTTTTCGCTTTCATCTGAGGCCTGTACAGAAGAAATCAGAAGAACGGCATAAAATGAACTCCTTCACTTGTTATCTTGTTTGGACATTAATGAAACATTATGGGAAATAATGAGGTACAGTAAAGTCTATGCATGCAATCGTTTTAACTACCAGTGTTAACCCATGCATTAAAGTGTTTGCAGGTCAGCTCAAGTGACTGAATTTTATGAGATGCATGAAACGCACATTCTAACTGCTAATTTAAGCATTTTTTCTAGCGATTGCATCAGGTATTTTATAGCCGACTGAATGATTTAATACTAAATATCTTTTTTAGTGTTACGTTTTACAATGCGCTTCTATAATCTTTGTTTATTGTGTGAGCTTTTAACACTTGAGTACCCAAAACTCTCTGTAGTGAAAACATAGTTTGAGTACAAAACCTTTGTTATTTCTTATTAAATAATTACTAATAATAAATGATTATGACATTTCCAAAAGGATGTGGTAGGGGAGCATCATAGTTGAGCAAAATTCTAAAATATGACATATAGCTTCAATAAAGGCATTTTGAGACGTATAGCTTTGCTGCTCCCACTCAGTTTATCAGCTACACTCGTAGGCAAACAAACAAAACTGAAGTAGCTGGCACGCCATCTCGCATTAGGGTTGGTCGAGGTTGTGTCATGTGTCAAAATCAAAATTGATAAAATGAATAATAAACTAATATTCAGGCATCTCTACTTGCTGCTTGTCTGGGTGCTGACACTCAGCCTGTGGACTGATCAAATTACGTGGATACAAAACCTGCTACAGGAGCTACAGTCTAAACGTAAGTCCACGAAGTAAATGGTTAGGATCTGGGTTGGCCTGTATGTTGAGTAGTTGGAATGATTAGTATCTACATACACGATAAACTAAACATTTTTTTTTTAGGATAAGGTTAATATATTAGCCATAGTTTGACATGAAGTGAAACGAAAAGTATGACAAGGATCATCATAAAACCAGGCTTTCATTCACTACCTCACCATCTGTGTCTTCAGTTTCTGTACAGTTGTGTATATTCTCCAAATCAAGCTCGTTTCTATCATTTGCAATGGTTATAAATGGGGTCATTTGGTTTTGCTTTATTTACGGACCTTCGAAAATAAGTGTTGTAAGTTCTTTATACTCAGCACAGCAGCAGCCCATCCCTTGTTCACACTTTTGTCAGTCTGTGGCGGATCATCATCCAACCCACTAAGAGCTGCAGCCATCGTGTTTTTAAGATCAAGTGATATGAAGTAGGCCACAAGTTCATTTTCTTGTACCGCTAGATTATCTGAATAAAAACACTAGATATACTTCTGTTTATGGTTTATACATGCTAGTAGTCACGAATGACATCTTCTGTGCATATTTATGCTGATAACTGACTGGAACAAGACTTTTTGGAGAAAGAATGATGAGCTCTACCTGAATAGTGAGGATGGCATCTTTGAGGGTGGGCAACCGCTCTTCCAGTTCTTTGCTGTTCATAACCAGCTTCAGTCCTTCCAACAGACTATTCCCTGTCAGATTGAGAATGCTGCTGCTGCAGCTGTGGCTCCTCTTTCTCTTTTTGTCTTTGCCATGGCTCTTTTCAACACTGCTACTTCGTGACTTGGACCTCCTGACCCGGCTCTTGCTCCGTATACAACTCTTCTTCTTGCTTCGGCTCTGGCTCCTACTATGGGGCCTGCTCCTGCTTCTCGCCCTGCTCCTGCTTCTCGCCCTGCTCCTGCTTCTCGCCGTGCTCTTGCTTCTCGCCCTGCTCTTGCTTCTCGCCCTGCTCTTTCCACGAGCACAGCTTAAGCTCCTTCCTCTGCTTCGGCTGGGTTCTCTGCTTTTGCTTCGTGCACGGCTCTTGGCTCGAGATTTCCTGCGACTTCGACTACGTTTTTTGCTCCTGGTTGCATGCGTCTGGAACTCTGGGTTTAATTTTACGGCTTCTTTAAAGACATTAGTGGACTGAAATGCATCAGCCAGGTTGTATGCCATGTTTCCTTTGAGATAGTCTGGGAAAGGCTTGTTGGCTGCAATGCATCTCAGGAATTCTTCACCGGCTTGGTCACTGAAAAGCAGCATTCATTAGTTTCAAATGACAGAAAACTCAAAATATACATTAAAACTTGGTTCAACTGTTCCTGCTTAGACTTGCACAAACTATTTAATTAACACATACACAAACATATACCTGCTGTCTGGAAGATGATGTTCCACAGGAGTGGGATTCCACTTTGGGACCTGAATGTGTGTTGGTTGTGCAGGAGGGACGATCTGCTGGCTGCCTCCCAACGCAATCACTGTACTATGGTCTATGGAGAAGCCGCTACAGTGGGGCTGAGAGTATTCACAATTCATGTTATAGTGCTGTACAACACAGAACTGCGATACCACATTTAAGATAATACTTATTTGAAAGTGAACAGTTGCACATGTTCAACATTTTTTTTTTTTTTTATGTTTGAGTAATAAGTGTAGATCAGATGCATCTTTCCGCAAATGACATGCTCGACAGGTTGAAAATCAACATCAACTGAAATAAATAAACACTGGTGTACCTGAAATGAAATAGGCATTTTCTAATTATCAGCAACAATCGAATTCAAGAAACTATCAGGACTTTTGGGTCAATGCTTTTATGCTGGCCTACATGACCAAGTAATGCTTTAAGTCTGCAGTTTCTTCCCTTGTAGACCAATAAACGGCAAACATTTAGTACCTACTTTTTGCTGGAAAGTAGTTTACTTTTTATGTTTGAATGTTGTAAAACTGTAAATAATCTTTGGCATATATTTAAAACAATATAGAACATTGTATTGGGCTGAATATGAGATGATATTTTAAAAAGGAGAAATTACATTTTAAATGGGGTGAGCACCAGCACCACCTACAGTGTTAAATCATGGGTTATTTCAGGACATCATGTTGCTAGACAAGCGAGTGTCTTTAAGTCTGTTCATGGTGTCTATTAGTTACTCAGCCCTAAAGTGATTAGAGCGCCCAGATTTTCTTATGCAAGTTCTGTCAGCTCCTGTTACATTTTTGGCTGCCACAGAAGATATAAATTATGCAGAAACAATGTGTGGTGTAAAAGCAAAACGTGATAAATTACTGAAGGAATTGACACTTTGCTTTGTCCTGCCTCTCAACCGCAGACTGACAAATCATCAGCGCAGCATCGGCCAGCACCGAACAGAGTCAGACAACTATATGGCTCTGCTGCTCCGTAGAACTCATCGATCGCATCAGATTTTCTTAATTTTCAGGCTGGTTTTCTGGATTTCAAGCTAGTCATGGTTAAATGTGGCGTCTGGGGCAAATGCAATAGTGATACTCGTTACACAGAGAGGTTGGAAGGAGATATTCGCTTCTAAAATGTTACTTTTCGACGTAAAGAGTAGCCTACGTTAGCACATCATATAGCGTTAGCACTTCTATGCTACTGTGCGTATGCTGAATGTATAAACATGCTGCTTTTGCTTTTTTAATGAAGGCAACAGTGAACAAAGAGCCCCCCTGCTTTACAGAAACAGTGGTGTTCCTTAATTTGACTGTCGGTCACAAATGTTTTTTTTTTTTTTTAACTGGTTTTCGCTGCTGAATCAGTTCGACATCCCGGACATGTCTTTCAAGTGACAGTGCTTCAGTGACAGTGCCGACTTTTGAGGTAAATGAGAACTGGAGTGTCCAAAATGGAGGAAGCTATCGTAGCTTATTAAGTGAAAGTTAGCTTTCCCCACTCTTCAATAGCTCTTTAATGAATTAAAAGTATTTACAGTGAAGTACGGAGAACAAAATGGGGAGTAAATGGACTTGTAAGAAGAAGCACGGAAAGCGGTTTTGACTGACTAGCGGTTTTCTAATTGGTTAGCATGTTAGCAGTTAGCTTCCCAGCTACCGTAGTTTACCAACCTACAAGTAGTCCTTACGCCATAAAGTTTCTAGAACTGAATAGTTTACAAAGTAAAGTAAGTAAATTTAGCTCTGCAACTTTCTGAAGAGGCGAGGCCCATGCTACTAGCATGGCTAAAGAGAACAGGAATAAAATGCAGGAATGACAGTTTTGGCCTTCGTAAAACTTGCATCTATATTTTTTTTAATACACAATTATTTCCTCAGTTGATTTTAAACATAACTTTATAAAAAATAAAATAAAATAAATAAAAAGTGTGACTTTTCCTTGTGTCTTGGGAAAGAGCAGTGTCACTTCCTTTTGCTGCAAGAACAGCTCCGGTTATGCACAACACTTTGTGGCTGAAAAAGTTCCATCAAAAAAGGAAAAGTTAGATATATGCAACAAAATAAACCAAATGTGAATAGGGTGAGTGTGGCAGTGGGGTGTGGTGGCTGGGTCGGCTGCTGGGGAGGAGATGGGAGTGGCTCAGCTGGAGGCCAGGCAGCTGGACGGAATCAGGTAATCAGTCGCACAATAAAAGCACGCTGATGACCTGGTTGTCTTGCAGTAGGCTGGGTTCATGTCGGAGAGACGGACAGGACGGAACGACACGAAGACGAGCGGAGACGGAGACGGGGACAGAGGCGAGACGGAGACGGAGACAGAGACCAAGCCGCCTTTAATAAACTGTTTTACGCTCCCAAAGAACACTCCCTCTCTTCATTCCCCCACTGTCGTTTCCCTGTGCACTCACAGCACTCGGAGTGCACCCGCTCACATTTGGCGCCTGAACAGGGACTTGAACCCTGGACCCTCAGATAGGCGTAGCCCCGGGAGTAACCCGGGGCCGCAAGGTGCGTTCGAAGTGTCGATGATCAATGTGTCCTGCAATTCACATTAGTTCTCGCAGCTAGCTGCGTTCTTCATCGACGCACGAGCCGAGTGATCCACTGCTAAGAGTTGGGATCCCGAAAGAGATCTTAACTGACCAGGGCACGTCCTTTATGTCACGCACGTATGCGCTACTGGGCATCCGCTCCATCCGGACTAGTGTCTATCATCCACAGACAGACGGGCTGGTGGAGCGGTTTAACAAAACGCTTAAGAACATGGTGCGTAAGTTCGTTCACGAGGACAGCCGTAATTAGGATAAATAGTTAGACCCTCTGTTGTTCGCAGTGCGGGAGGTTCCCCAGGCCTCCACGGGATTTTCTCCCTTTGAATTATTGTTTGGTAGGAAGCCACGGGGTGTGTTGGACCTGCTAAAAGAAAACTGGCAGGAGGGTCCAAGCACCAGCAAAATGGAAATTCAATACGTGCTGGACCTGAGAGCAAAACTCAATTCACTGGGTCAGTTATCACGGAAGAATTTGCTCCAGGCTCAGGAGCGTCAGCAGCGCCTGTATAACAGAAGGTCGTGACTGCGTCAATTTACACCGGGAGATAAAGTGCTTGTATTGCTCCCGTCCACTAGCTCCAAATTACTCGCAAAGTGGCAAGGGCCCTTTGTGGTCACACGGCGAGTGGGGGACGTCAATTACGAGGTGGCGCGATCGGACAGGGGGGGGAGCGGCACAGATTTACCACCTCAATCTCCTAAAAGAATGGAGGGAGGTGGCCTCTGCATCTCTGGCTACTACGGTGATGGAGAGAGATGAGCTGGGAACGGAGGTAGAAAAGACGGACAAATCAGCCCTGGTCTCTTGTGACAGCCATCTTTCACCGAGTCAGAGGGCTGACGTTGTCGCGTTGCAAAGGCTGTTTGCCGATGTGTTCTCCCCTCTGCCCTGGCGCACCACTCTCGCACACCACCACATAGAGACGCCCCCGGGCATGACGGTGCGCTCACGGCCCTATCGGCTGCCTGAACACAAGAGGAAAATTGTTCAGGCAGAGCTTCAGGCTATGCTGGAGATGGGTGTAATAGAAGAGTCCAACAGTGACTGGTGTTGTCCCGTCGTACTGGTGCGCAAGGCCGATGGGTCAGTACGGTTCTGTGTGGACTATCGCAGGGTGAATGAGGTGTCCAAATTCGATGCTTACCCGATGCCCCGGGTCGACGACCTCCTGGATCGGCTAGGCACAGCTCGTTTTTACACGACACTGGATTTGACCAAGGGCTACTGGCAGATTCCCCTGTCTCCAGAGTCTAAGGAAAAAACGGCTTTCTCCAGACCGTACGGCTTGTACCAATTCGTGACGCTTCCGTTCAGGTTATTTGGAACCCCTGCCACCTTCCAGCGGCTCATGGACCGGGTGCTGCGGCCACACTCAGCATATGCTGCTGCCTACCTGGATGATGTCATCATCCACAGTGAGACGTGGGAGCAGCATATGCAGCAGGTGGGGGCAGTACTCGAGTCCCTGAGGAGAGCGGGGCTCACGGCTAACCCGAGGAAGTGTGCGGTTGGACGGAGGGAGGTACGGTATCTGGGAAACCACTTGGGCGGCGGGCAGGTGCGGCCGCAGCTGGAGAAGACTGAAGATTGCCGCCTGTCCGGCTCCCAAGACAAAAAAGGAGGTCAGGAGGTTTAATGGGGCTGGCGGGCTATTACCGGCGGTTAATTTCGGGGTTTTCGGAGTTCACCAGCCCCCTGACCGACCTGACCCGAAAGGGTGCCTCAGATCCGGTCCAGTGGACGGAGCAGTGTCAGCTGGCGTTTGAGAGGGTAAAGCAAGCTCTCTGTGGGGAGCCGCTCCTGTTTTCCCCTAACTTTGCTCTCCCGTTTGTTTTACAGACCGACGCCTCGAACAGCGGGCTGGGAGCCGTTTTGTCCCAGGAGGAGGAGGGGGTCGACCGCCCCATACTGTACATTAGCCAGAAGCTGGCTCAGCGGGAGGTGAACTACAGTACGGTGGAAAAAGAGTGCCTCGCCATACGGTGGGCGGTCGGCGCCCTGCGTTATTATCTCCTGGGACGCCCTTTCACCCTCTGGTCGGACAATGCCCGGATCACTCGGAGATGGAGACAGAGACCGAGCCGCCTTTAATAAACTGTTTTAAGCTCCCAAAGAACGCTCCCTCTCTTCATTCTCCCGCTGTCGTTTCCCTGTGTGAGCGCACCTGCTCACAGGGAGAAATCATTGCATTGATAAGACTACATTTTATATGCATTACTTTTACTCATTTTGCACAAGCTTTTGTTTAAAGTGGCATACAAATGACGTACATTCCAAATCACTGGAAATCAGTTGTGTATTTTCTTCTGTGGATCTGCAAGCTTTCTTCGTCCTTTTCCAGTTATAGAGGAATGCTGCAAACACCTTTCTGCCAGCTCCAATTGCTCTGCAAATCCTGGATACCTTTACATTTGCTACTGCACAATATGGGAAGCAATATAAAAGTATTTACAGATTATTGGCCAAATATTAGATTGACAATCACAATACACAATATCACAATATAGTTATTTCTACTACATAAATAACACAATCATAGAAGCAGAACCTTAATTTTATAATATTCAGAGAAAAAAAGTTATAACCACTAATATTTAAAGTTTTAAAAGTATTTTAGCTTGCATTAAAGCTTAATATGTATAATGTGGCATGGAAAAAGCACGGTTTGCAAACAATCTAGTCTATTTTTCTGGAACAGGAACAAAAAAAATGCTTCTAATTACTTACCCATTTTGATGTAAATCAGGTCCACTGTAGCAAATGGAAGTGACTGATCCACACAGAGCTGACAAATTCGACCACATCGTCTGTTGCCATGCAACTGAATTGACCTCTGCAGTGTTGAAGTGTGTAGCCAGGATGCATAGATGCATTAAGACAAAGTTCCGTTGTGGCTACAAACAGCACTACTTAAGATTGTAGCCACAGTTTTACATGCCTTGTAAATAGGGATGTCATAATACCAGAAATGTAGTAGTCCATACCAATACCAGTGAAATTCCATGATTTTTTTATACCACGGTAAAAAAAAAAAAAAACCTAAACAAAACAATAAATCCCATACACTCCTTTATTCATTTAGTCAGAATACGGTTTATTGTTAGGAAGTTTAACAGGTCATGATTCCCTATCAAATTGCTTTGAAAACATCTTCAAACAACTGTTAACTAGAATACGTTTTTCGCCAAAGCCTAAATATTTCAAGATTACGTTTGAACCCAACAGCTAGCAGCTAACGTGAACTAGCTGTACTCCTGCATCTGTGTTGTTTACAATGTTGCATTATCAGGGAACAATAGAGTCCGTCCCATGGACGCGTCAATAATGACTTTAATGAATAAATAAATCACTGTGTCCGCAACCAGTGCTTTTGTTGAGCGAAAGTGAGAGAAACGTGGACGCGCCGGCAGCAAACAGCTGCTGTGGAAAGAAGAAGCCGAGGAGGAAACCTGCGGTCAGGACGCACGGTGCGTGTTTTAGGAAGCGATGAGCAGAATGAGTATCGAAAGCATAACAATCTAATTATTTAGAAGCGGACATCTGCGGATAACGGTCGATGCCTAATTGATGGGAACACCCTTAGTCGTCAGCCTGGAGTTATACAACATCTAGCTATAACATTATCTATCATCTTTACATTTTTGTATACATCTGCAATGATTAAAAGTGGGGTTTTCAGATGCGCAGCTTTATTTAACACGTTTAGTGGCAGGACTAACTCACTTCTAGGTGACATAACTATATTAATACTACACGGAATAAAAAGTTCACAATAAAGTGAAAAGTAGTGGAGATGTACATTTTTGATTCTTCGTTTGGGTAAAAGATTTTTTTTATTTGTAATTATTGATTGTAAAAGATTCATCAACAAGTATTTACATGAATACGTGTTGCTAATTATTTTTAGGATTTCTTGGATGATCAGTTTAAATTTCAACCCAATCCAGAAAATAATAACCAATTGGTGAGGCTTAGAATACACAAACCTCAACAATTCATAACTAAAAAAGTATTTGGAGTTGAGCGATATGATTTTGCAAGGTCCCGTGAATTAAAAAAATTAAAGTTTTGACATGATTCCCCCCACAAGAAACTTTATGACATTAACTAAGTGGTCTTGGTGAGTTCATATGGAATTGCCCAAAATCAAAGACAGCTTTGAGGCAACTTTAGTGATTTACCAAGAAAGCTACCAGGATCCCATTGTATCACATGTTTCATTACTCGTATATTAGATACAATATTGTATCTACTCGAAGGCGACCCTTCTTCTGGTACAAAGTTAGAGACATACATGTGTAGCTACTCCTCACGGTGGCTAGTTTACTGCTCTGTTAGCGATCCCTTATCTGAATCACGAAACATAGACAACTAACGTAGCGAGCTGAGCTAGCTTTATTAGCGTGTTGGGTACGTACACTCGTGAAACGACTTCTTGGTGGCCTGATGTGTTGAAAATGGTTCTCCAGTGCTGAAGGCGAAAATGGTCCACAAGGTGCCAGTGGCAAGTGTCCAGGAGGAGGACCACTACAGGGCGCTCCGTGTCTGAAAGGCGGTCCATGGGGTGGTGAAGGTCCGAACGGCGGCCGCCCGTGTGTGGGGTTAACTGAGCGGTACATGTACAAACTCCTCTATCGCAGAGAGAATGAACCAAATTGGTAGGAAAAACTGTTTCGAAGCAAATATTTTATTTTGCGTGTCAGGTTACGCGGTCTGCATTGACTACATGGACGTATAAGGCTGTCACCGGAAACATAACAATGTAAAAACAACAACATCCGGAGCAATGACTTCAGAATAAAGGACTAAATTTGGTCAGCACGTAGTTTGAAGTTACTCATTCTATCATATTCTATATACTTTGTATATTCTAAATCCCTTTACATAATCTCCAACATCATTTCAAATCCCGGAGCCAATGAATGTGTGTATAATGCCCAACATAAAATATTACTTCAAATAAGCCTTGGACAGAAATATTCGTACAAGCAGTACGTATATATCTCTCTCTCTCTATATATATATATATATATA
>CALSBV010007689.1:0-12698 GCA_943590825.1 Bovichtus diacanthus | reverse complement strand
CCCCTGTCCGAGCCCTCTCCCGAGTCCCCTGTCCGAGCCCTCTCCCGGTCCCCTGTCGAGTCTCCAATTCCCGTTCTCCAGAGCGGCTACGCCTCCTCCGGGCCCCCTCCTGCCGACCGCCAGAGCTGGCTACGCCTCCTCCGGTCCCCCTCCACCCACCCTGCTGAGCGTTTTTAACTTCTTTAAACAGCTTAGTTGGAATCGGGTCTAAGAGACTGGTTGATGGTTTAGATGATGAAATTGTTGAAATTAGTTGGTTAAAGTTAATCGGAGAAAAGCAGTCTACATATATTTCAGGTATTTTCAATTCAAGTCGGTGTTAAGTCATGAAGTCGTCACTACTGAGTGATATAGGAATTGAAGGCTCAGTAGAGCTGTGGCTCTCTTGTCAGCCTGGCTACAGAGCTGAAAAGAAACCTTGTTCTTATTTTCTTCTACTATTGATGATTAATAAGCTTCTCTGTTATGTTTTAAGATTATCTAGCCAGACTACACAGGATTCTGGGCACTTGAGAAAGTGTGACAGTGCTGCCCATCTTGTGCATACGGTAAGCACGTCATTTCCGGTTAATCTTTCGTGTCTGCGTTGTTGGTAGCGTACTTGAGTGGCTCTTGCGTAACTCAGTTACTGTTATATTCTTGATAACAGCAGCTAACTACCTGCCGTATATCTTCAACCTACACTAGTGCTTCTTTACACGTTTGCACGTTTAACTCTCTCCTTCACTTTCTTTTCTTAGCGACTCTTTCGCTAAATCCACAGTTGTTTTAC
The DNA here is from genome assembly GCA_943590825.1 of Bovichtus diacanthus. NCBI lineage: Eukaryota > Metazoa > Chordata > Actinopteri > Perciformes > Bovichtidae > Bovichtus > Bovichtus diacanthus. The sequence goes on along the minus strand of CALSBV010007689.1, from coordinate 11,926 downwards.
ACTACTTCCGGCTCTGCTAGCGTTAGCTTGGCAGCTAGCGATGCCGTCTCACTCTTCCTTCTCACGTCTTTCCTGCTCGGTGTGTTTTATGTTTAGCTATTCCGCTACCTCCTTTAGAGATAATGGTACATGTATTAAATGTAGTTTATATTCAGGGTTGAAGGAGAGTTTTAGAGGGTTAGAAGCGCGGCTCCGCACCATGAAAGGTAAACTAGCTACTGTAGCTGTAAGCAAGCCCTCTGTAGCCGGTGCGGACCGACCAGAGCTAGCTCCTGTTAGCTGTCCCCCGGCGGGGCCCAAGCAGCCGGGAGACTGGGTGACTGTCCGTGGGAAGTGTAAGCAGAAGCCCACGGTTCATCACCAACCGCTTACTGTTTTTAACAGGTTCTCCCCACTCAGCGACACACCTGCTGAGAAGCCAACTCTGGTTATCGGTAGCTCAATTATGAAGTACGTGAAGTCTTCGACACCAGCGACAATAGTCAGGTGCATCGCGGGGGCCAGAGCGGGCGACATAGAAGCACATTTAAAACTGCTGGCTAAGGATAAAACGTAAATACAGTAAGATTGTTATCCACGTCGGCGGTAATGACACCCGATTGCGTCAATCGGAGTGCACTAAAATTAACATGGAGTCGGTGTGTAGTTTTGCAAAGACAATGTCGGACTCCGTAGTGTTCTCTGGTCCCCTGCCAAATCTAACAAGTGACGACATGTTTAGCCGCATGTCATCATTCCGTCGCTGGCTGTCACGGTGGTGTCCAGATAATGACGTGGGCTTCGTAGACAATTCGTGGACTTTCTGGGGAACTCCTGGTCTGATTAGGAGTGACGGCATTCATCCTACTTTGGAAGGAGCAGATCTCATATCTAGTAATATTAGTGGACCTAATCCATGACAACCTGGAGTTGAGGCCAGGAGTCAGAGTTGCAGTCTTACACACTTCTCTGTGCTTCCATCCGGGCAGTCACCCACTCAAATCCCCATAGTGACTGTCTGCCCTATGACCACTGAAATCAATAGCAAACAGAAGAGGAGTTGTACATAAAAACCTAATAAAAATGAACACCACCACTGCAAAAGTGCAACTAAATAGAAAAATTAAATGTGGACTCTAAAACATCAGGTTTTTATCATCTAAAGCTGGAGTAGTAAATGAATTAATATCAGATAATTAGATTGATTTATTTTGTCTCACTGAAACCTGGATGAGAGGCTTTTAGCTCTTTTGAAAGCCTTGTTACACTTTCAAACCCAACATGGAAAACGATAAAGCCAATCTTATTTGTTATAGTGTACCACCCTCCTGGTCCGTATTCTGATTTTCTATCCGAATTCTCAGAATTTTTATCAAGTTTAGTCCTTAAAACACATAGTAATTATTGTAGGTCACTTTAATATTCATGTGGATGTTGATAATAACAGCCTTAATATTGCGTTTATCTCATTATTAGATTCAATTGGATTCAGTCAGAATGTACATGAACCAACTCGTTGTTTAAACCACACTCTGGACCTTGTTCTGGCATATGGTGTTGAAATTGAACATTTATTCATTTGTCCACAAAATCCTCTCTTATCAGACCATTTTTTAATAACTTTTGAAGTCCTGCTACTGGACTGCAAGCCACTAAGCAAAATAACGTACCCTCGATGTCTATCTGATAGTGCTGTAGCTAAATTTAAGGAAGTGATTCCAGCGACACTTAGTTCATTACCACGTCTCACTATCAATGTAATGGAGGACTCCTGTGATAACTTTAGTCCCTCCCAAATTAATAATTTTGTTGATAGTGCTGCAGCCTCACTGCGAATGACACTCAACTATATCGCTCCTCTAAAAAAGAAGATAAAAAAAACAGAAAATAAGCTCTGTGGCTTAACCCGCAAACTAAAACTAAAGTCAAGAAAACTTGAGAGGAAATGGCGATCTACCAAATTGGAAGACTCTCGTTTAGCCTGGCTAGATAATTTTAAAATATATAAGAAGGCTCTCCGTAAGGCCAGAGCAGCTTATTACTCTTCATTAATAGAAGAAAATAAGAACAACCCCAGGTTTCTTTTCACAACTGTAGTCAGGCTGACAGAGATCCACAGCTCTACTGAGCCTTCTATTCCTATATCGCTCAGTAGCGACGACTTCATGAGCTTCTTTAACCATAAAATTCTAAATATTAGAGACCAAATTAATCAAATAAATCTCCTCTCCTCAATTGGTAATGATTTAGCTTCTAAAACAGGAACCTTAAAAACAACTGTAACACCTGAAATGTATCTAGACTGTTTTTCTCCGATCGATCTTAACCAACTAAATTCAACAATTTTGTCGTCTAAACCATCAACCTGTCTCTTAGACCCGATTCCAACTAAGTTGCTTAAAGAAGTTTTACCCTTAATTAACTCCTCGTTATTAAATATCATCAACCTGTCTCTATTATCTGGCTATGTACCAGAATCATTTAAAGTAGCTGTAATAAAACCTCTTCTTAAAAAGCCCAGTCTTGATCCAGAGGTTTTAGACAACTATAGACCGATATCTAACCTTCCATTTCTCTCTAAAATTCTTGAAAAAGCAGTCGCAAAACAATTTTCTACGATCTAAATTTGTACGTGTTAACGATGAATCCTCCATGCAAACCAAAGTCAGTCATGGAGTCCCGCAAGGTTCTGTACTTGGACCTATTCTATTCAACTTATATATGCTTCCTTTAGGCCATATTGTAAGGAACCACTCCATAAAGTTTTATTGTTATGCGAATGATACCCAATTATATCTATCAATCAAGCCAGATGAAACCAATCAATTATCTAAACTTGAAGCATGTCTTAAAGACATAAAAAATTGGATGTCCTGCAACTTTTTGATGTTGAACACCGACAAAACAGAAGTTATCGTACTTGGCCCCAAACGCCTCCGAAACGTATTGTCTAATGACATAGTAACTCTGGATGGCATTAACTTGGCCTCCAGCACCACTGTAAGGAATCTCTGTGTTATCTTTGATCAGGATATGTCTTTTAACTCCCACATAAAACAAAAGATCAAGATTTCAAGATCTGGCTTTTTTTCATCTGCGTAACATTGCAAAAATAAGGCACATCCTGTCTCAAAAAGATGCAGGAAAACTAGTCCTTGCATTTGTTACTTCAAGGCTGGATTACTGCAACTCCTTATCTGGTTGTCCCAAAAAATCCCTTAAAACTCTTCAGTTGATTCAAAATGCTGCGGCTCGAGTATTGACAAGAGCTAGGAAACAAGATCATATTACTCCTGTATTAGCTGCTTTGCACTGGCTCCCGGTAAAATACAGAATAGAATTCAATATCCTTCTCCTGACCTACAAAGCGATTAATGGTCAGGCTCCAGTTTATCTTAAAGATCTTGTAGTACCTTTTATAAACCAACTAGAGCATTGTGCTCCCAGAGTGCAGGGTTACTTGTGGTTGATAGAGTTTCTAAAAGTACAATGGGAGCCAGAGCCTTCAGCTATCAAGCTCCTCTACTGTGGAACCAGCTCCCAGTGTGTGTTTGGGAGGCAGACACCCTCTTTACATTTAAGAGCAGGTTAAAGACTTTCCTCTTTGATAAAGCTTATAGTTAGGGCTGGCTCAGGTTTGCCTTGGACTAGCCCCTAGTTATGCTGCTATAGGCTTAGACTGTCGGGACTCACTCCTCTCCTCTCTTCCCTATCTTTCTCGTTCTCCTCCTCTCCCTCTCTATTGATATGCATTCATGTCCCTTAAATGCATGTTACTAACTCACCATCCGGGGCATCATCCCCAGAGTTTCTGTGTCCCTCATCTGGCAGGTTGCCACTATTAAAGATTACTTCTGGACTGCGAATCGTGGCTGCACCTGTTGCCCTGGTCCTGCCTGACACCAGGAAGCCTTGACATCCCCCTGGATCCATCTTTTTTATATACCATCGTATCATGTTTTCTGTCGCATAGATTGTCTATGCTGTATTTTTAACTATGTTGTTTGTTCTGTACACACGTCACCTATTGCACGTCTGTCCATCCTGGGAGAGGGATTCCTCCTCAGTTGCTCTCCCTGAGGTTTCTTCCATATTTCCCCCACTAATTGTGGGGTATCTTTTTAGGGAGTTTTTCCTCGTGCGATGTGAGGGTCTAAGGACAGAGGGTGTCGTACCCTGTACAGGCTGTAAAGCCCACTGAGACAAATGTATAATTTGTGATATTGGGCTATATAAATAAACTTTATTTGATTCTTCCAGCTTGGTTCCTTTCAAGTTTTCTCGACTTTAGCTTTAGTTTGTGGGTTTGGGGGTTAAGCCACGGAGCTTTCTGTGTTATTTTCTTTTTTTCTTCAGTTTTCTTACAGTTGTGAAAAGAAACCTGGGGTTGTTCTTATTTTCTTCTATTAATGAAGAGTAATAAGCTGCTCTGGCCTTACGGAGAGCCTTCTTATATATTTTAAAATTATCTAGCCAGGCTAAACGAGAGTCTTCCAATTTGGTAGATCGCCATTTCCTCTCAAGTTTTCTTGACTTTAGTTTTAGTTTGCGGGTTAAGCCACAGAGCTTATTTTCTGTTTTTTTTATCTTCTTTTTTTAGAGGAGCGATATAGTTGAGTGTCATTCGCAGTGAGGCTGCAGCTCTATCAACAAGATGATTAATTTGGGACTAAAGTTATCACAGGAGTCCTCCGTTACATTGATATTGAGACATGGTGATGAATTAAGTGGCGATGGAATCACTTCCTTAACTTTAGTTCCAGCACTATCAGATAGACATCGAGCGTACGATATTTTGAACCTAATTGAATCTAATAATGAGATAAACACAGTATTAAGGCTGTTATTATCGACGTCCACATGACTATTAATGTCACCTACAATATTTACTGTGGCAGTGGGGTCTGTCCTCCACCCAAGACGGACAGATTGTAATAGATGTCGGATGTTGAGAGTAAACAACATACTAAAAATACGAAATAGATAATCTGTGTGACAGAAATGATGATGTGATTGTATATTAAAAAGATGGAACAAGGAGGATTTCAAAATAAGCTTCCCGGTGCCTCCAAAAATAATAAATAAAATAAACGTGGGTGTCAGGCAGGACCAGGGCAACAGACGCAGGCACAACTTGTGATCCAGACGTAACTTTTAATAGTGGCAACCTGCCAGATGACACAGAAAGAGACACCTCTAAAGGAGGGCCTTATATCTATGGCATAATGGTGAATAAACATGGTCAAGTGTGTTTCCACCGTGCGTGGGACAGCTGATATGCTGATAGTATCTTGGCAGGATTTTCTTTATGTTAGCACTGTTAAAATCCCCCACCACAATAAAAGCAGCCTCTGGCCAGGAAGTCTCTGTCCCATCCCATTCAGCTCCTCCAGCGCTTTGTTGTTGTCAGCGCGCGGAGGGACATAGACTGCTGTATACACAACCGATGTAAATTCCCTCGGCAGATAAAAAGGCCGGTATCCAATCAATAAGGTACTCTAAGTTTGGAGAACAGTCCAAATGGATTATCACAACATTTGAACACTATTTGTTGTTGATCATGAAGCAGACACCTCCTCCCTTACTTTTCCGAGAGATTATTGTCCGATCCTGGTGATGAATGGCAAATCCATGTGGAGAAATGGTGGAATAAAGTGTCAAGCCAAGTCTCTGTGAAAACCATAACGTTACAGCTCTTAATGTTCTGTTGAAATGCCATCCTGCTTCAGGGTACATGTGATGACATTACGTGTTACCATTCGCGGTGTATCGTAGATGTATTATAACACTTACTATTATTATTTTTATGTATTAATAAAAAAAAAGCTCTTTTACACTCTTAGCTCCAACCAGCTAACTAAGCTAACATTAGCTTAGCTACGTATTTGAAATGTGGTAGCAATCGTAGTGTATCGGGATTGTATTGTAATACTTATTATAGGTATTAAGTTAGTTAATTGATAAAGTGCTTACTTTACCCCTTAAGCAATGAAACTAATTCAAGGATAACTGACATTTCAAAAAGTTGATTAACTTTACCGTTTGCTAACGTTATCGATAGCAGCTGGCTTAGCATTAATGCCGTTGTCAAAATTGCTAGAGTTATTATATACCGTAATTTCTGGACTATTCAGCGCATCTGAATATAAGCCGCACCCACTGAATTTTAAAAAAATATGTATTTTGTACATAAATAAGCCGCACATGTCTATAAGCCGCAGGTGCCTACCGGTACATTGAAACAAATGAACTTTACACAGGCTTTAACGAAACACGGCTTGGAACAAAAATAAATAGGCTTTTAAATACCTTCAACTTGAAAGCTGCATCATATGCCTTTCTCCGTGTCTTTGCCATGATGAGGGTGACAAAATGACTACCGTAATCAGAATCGTGACCATTCATAATGTCCGCTGTTCATAATGTCCACTGCTGAAGACATTCCAAGAACTAATAATGCAATTGAAGGTTGGCATAATGTTTTTAGAGGTTCATTTGGTACACTGAATGAAACGCCGAGAAATTTCGTAAAAAAGTTAATTACCGTAATGAATGGGAAGTTTGAGCGCGTTCAATTTACGTCACATTATGCGACGGTGCTCAGTTTTTTGGCGACATGAAGCTTGTGAAAGCGGGAAAAATCCATAAATTAGCCGCGTCATTGTATAAACCGCGAGGTTCAAAGTGTGGGAAAAAAGTAGCGGCTTATAGTCCGGAAATTACGGTACATGATTAAACTGCTTAACATTACTTTAATTGGTCAGTTATGTAGAATAATTACAATATTCTCACTAATTTGATTTGTTTGTTTTAAAAAATTTAAATAAATTACTGAGCCGGACAATCTTTTCAAGTGTAACTGCCCTGAAAGTTGATCTGTTGAAGAGTAACAACTACTAAGTCTCCTGCGTCACGAGACCAAACAGGGCTGAGCTGATTCACTAACACAACAATTTTTATTATTCAGTGACTCACTGTACTAGATAGCAGTCTGTGTGTGTGTGTGTGTTTGTGTGTGTGTGTGTGTGTGTGTGTGTGTGTGTGTGTGTGTGTGTCTGTGTCTGTGTCTGTGTCCGTGTCTGTCCAGAGTCAGTCCAACTTGGTAGTGGAGGTAAATTATGTATTTATATGTTGAAATTTACCTAAATGAAAATGTCTTGATCTTGCTGAGGTCTAATACTTTATATGAGGAATATATATGGTAATAATATAATATATAGAGTCCTCTATATACTACTAATATGCTTCACTAAATAATTGCTAGACACCATACAGAGGTGAGGAAGAACAATCAGTTATTTCTCAAATTTTATAAAGCTCTGGTGCTTTGGCAAATAATTCTTGTTTTGATCACATCCATCACTGTTCCTGTCAAAGTTATATTCAGGGTTCTTATGCAATCGGGAATTTGATTTTAGTAAATGATTTTAGCTCATGTACTTACAATAAGTGCAAACAATCATGAGGACATGACTCCGAGCAGCAAGAATATTGCAAGTCGCTAAAAGCATCAGCTAAATGAACTGTAATGTAATGTAATGTAGTAATTGTCAGGTCTGGATATGTATGAATAATATGAAGAGTTTGGAAAAAATATTTGTGTTTACAGACTATGGTGTTCCGATACTGTTTTCTAAAATGTTAAATTCTGAATTTCAAAAAGATAGTGGAACAGTGGAAACTTTCTGCATAGAGTGTATATAATGGTAATAATATCACATAATTAATAGGGACACCATTTCCGGTCAACACTAAGTCAATAACATTTCTTTTTTTTCTTAAAAAGAAAATAAATGTAGATAGTAGCGTTTAGAAATGTAAACACTGTTAGTGGTACCACAGTAGAATGTGGAATATATCCTGTAACCTTAATCCTTGATGATTTTTTATTTAAGAATTGCTTTAAAAAATAATAATAATTCTTACTACCATGCCATGGTGGCAGATGACCTCAAACCTTTACCTGCCACAGCCATCATTTACCCAGCATGTGCTAATATAATGTAATGATGTTGCTGCTATGACACTTTCTCTCCGGGATCAATAAAGGTTTAACTTATCTTAAATCTGAATAAAATTGGACATTTACAATTTACTCTTCAAGTCCTATGCTGCATTCTACTATCCTGTTCTGTTGTAAATAACTTATCATTTTGGTTAATTAAGCTTATATACAAAAAAAAGAAATGACTATCATCCACCATTTTAATACTAGGAACTGATTGTAATCCACTCAGCACCATGTTGTGCTTTTTAGGTTACTTTGTTGTTGGCCTCCGTTTAAAGTAAACCTTATTATGCAGTCACAGGACATATTTTTGGACTTCATTTGGGAAGTAGAACGATGCGTATTGGACAATATTATGTGTCATATTTTTTTCAGGTAATCATATTTTTATGAGCATTATTTCCAACATATTTAGACATTTTAATATCGTTATACAAACGTTAATAACTTAAAGGTTACATTGTATTTTTATGTTTTACTTTGGATCAAATATACCCGTGTCTATAAATCGCTTCATGTGATTGTACAGTTTTCAGCATATTTACAGGGACTGTTGCAAAAATCAATAAGCTCATAAACATTAGAGTTAAAAATGAGAAGAGGTTTACAATAAGAAGAAATGACACTAAAGAATCTTTAGAGTTTTATTAATATATTTATTGTTTTTTTCCGGGAGATGCTGATACATAACTATGGTTAGGAAAACTTACGACAGTTCCTGTTTCTGCCAGTGTGAGGGAAGTTCAGCTCGAAGCTTGACGCTGTAGTTACACCCCACACTTTAAAGAAGGGAGCCTCATTCAGCTGTGAGGAGTGGGAGGGTGGAGGGGCCAGGTTGGAATTGGGCCTATAACTCTGTAAGTTTTACTTAGCCCTGGACCAGAGACGCAGTTCTCCTGTGTCCTCTGTGACGGCCCCTTCAAGCTTCATCTCCTTCAGCACTGTGAGGATCAGCTCACAACAAGCAAGACATGATGCTACAGACCAGATGCTGCAGCAGCTTAACTGTCGATCAACAGTGGACCCATCACTGCAGGACCACAGAGAGCTGTGTTCCCCCCTGTCTTGATAACACTAGAGTTACTGCTAGGAGTATAACTTGTCATTTACAACAACGTCCTCCTTCAGGTCTTCCTCCACTGGGAACCCTCCATTTCCCAGTAAAGACACTCAGGACTTCACAGAGAGATAAACATGTTAAATAAAGCTGAACATTATGCAGCCTTCTTTAACTTCTCTGTGTGAAATGGCCCAGCAGCAGTGTTCAAGGTATTTGATTATTGTGTATTATGTAACTTTTTAACTTCTTTTGTTTCACAGTATTCAGTTTATTACAACAGCTTTCTGTTTTCTCTTGTTAGGACCATCTCCATCCTGCTACCTCCACATCATCATATGTGCATCCATTGCTGTGCACAGTTCAGTTCAGGAGAGCCAAAATACTGATGATCCTTTGGCAAGTGATCAGGTGTACTGCTGCAGTCATCATCTCTGTCAGAGGGACAGTTCCTCTTTAACAAGTAAAGGTAACAATTTAGTTTCACTCCCTTGGAACAAGATCCAAGAAAAACACTGTTGGCATTACTGTTTGTGAAAGCTACTTGCATTAACAACTAGATAAATGTGAGGAATACAGTTTCTCACTGTTTCCCCATGTTGCTGAGGTGACCACACTGAGCAGCAGTTCTCCAGCCCATGGACCTGTCAGTGCTCATCATGTTACCGACATTTACGTTTCCACACTGAGCAGAGAACAGGACAAACATATATATGTATGTATATATATATATATATATATATATGTATATTTAAATGTATATGTATATATATATATATATATATGTATGTATATATAAATGTATATGTATATATATATATGTATATATAAATGTATATGTATATATATACCTATATATATATAGGTATATATATGTGTGTATATATATCAAATCAAATTAAATCAAGTTTATTTATATAGCCCAATATCACAAATTATACATTTGTTTCAGTGGGCTTTACAGCCTGTACAGGGTACGACACCCTCTGTCCTTAGACCCTCACATCGCACAAGGAAAAACTCCCTAAAAGATACCCCACAATTAGTGGGGGAAATATGGAAGAAACCTCAGGGAGAGCAACTGAGGAGGGATCCCTCTCCCTGGACGGACAGACGTGCAATAGGTGACGTGTGTACAGAACAAACAACATAGTTAAAAATACAGCATAGACAATCTATGCGACAGAATACATGATACGATGGTATATAAAAAAGATGGATCCAGGGGGATGTCAAGGCTTCCTGGTGTCAGGCAGGACCAGGGCAACAGGTGCAGCCACGATTTGCGGTCCAGAAGTAATCTTTAATAGTGGCAACCTGCCAGATGAGGGAAACAGAAACTCTGGGGATGATGCCCCGGATTGTGAGTTAGTAACATGCATTTAAGGGACATGAATGCATATCAATAGAGAGGGAGAGGAGGAGAGCGAGAAAGATAGGAAAGGGAGGAGAGGAGTGAGTCCCCCGACAGTCTAAGCCTATAGCAGCATAACTAGGGGCTAGTCCAAGGCAAACCTGAGCCAGCCCTAACTATAAGCTTTATCAAAGAGGAAAGTCTTTAACCTGCTCTTAAATGTGGAGAGGGTGTCTGCCTCCCAAACACACACTGGGAGCTGGTTCCACAGTAGAGGAGCTTGATAGCTGAAGGCTCTGGCTCCCATTGTACTTTTAGAAATTCTATCAACCACAAGTAACCCTGCACTCTGGGAGCGCAATGCTCAAGTTGGTTTATAAGGTACTACAAGATCTTTAAGATAAACTGGAGCCTGACCATTAATCGCTTTGCAGGTCAGGAGAAGGATATTGAATTCTATTCTGTATTTTACCGGGAGCCAGTGCAAAGCAGCTAATACAGGAGTAATATGATCTTGTTTCCTAGCTCTTGTCAATACTCGAGCCGCAGCATTTTGAATCAACTGAAGAGATTTAAAGGATTCTTTGGGACAACCAGATAATAAGGAGTTGCAGTAATCCAGCCTTGAAGTAACAAATGCATGGACTAGTTTTCCTGCATCTTTTTGAGACAGGATGTGCCTTATTTTTGCAATGTTACGCAGATGAAAAAGGCAGATCTTGAAATTTGTTTTATGTGGGAGTTAAAAGACATATCCTGATTAAAGATAACACAGAGATTCCTTACAGTGGTGCTGGAGGCCAAGTTAATGCCATCCAGAGTTACTATGTCATTAGACAATAAGTTTCGGAGGCGTTTGGGGCCAAGTACGATAACTTCTGTTTTGTCGGTGTTCAACATCAAAAAGTTGCAGGACATCCAATTTTTTATGTCTTTAAGACATGCTTGAAGTTTAGATAATTTGATTGGTTTCATCTGGCTTGATTGATAGATATAATTGGATATCATTCGCATAACAATGAAAGTTTATGGAGTGGTTCCTAATAATATTACCTAAAGGAAGCATATATAAGTTGAATAGAATAGGTCCAAGTACAGAACCTTGCAGGACTCCATGACTGACTTTGGTTTGCACGGAGGATTCATCGTTAACACGTACAAATTGAGATCGCTCAGATAAATAGGATTTAAACCAGCTCAGTGCGGTTCCTGCTATGCCAATGAAATGTTCCAGTCTCTGCAGCAGAATGTCATGGTCAACAGTGTCAAAAGCAGCACTGAGGTCTAACAAGAAGAACAGAGACAAGTCCTTTCTCTGATGCCAGTCACCAGTGCCGTCTCTGTGCTATGATGAACTCTAAATCCAGATTGAAAAACCTCAAATAAAGTATTGTTATGTAGAAAATCACACAACTGTTTTGCGACTGCTTTTTCAAGAATTTTAGAGAGAAATTGAAGGTTAGATATCGGTCTATAGTTGGCTAAAACCTCTGGATCAAGACTGGGCTTTTTAAGAAGAGGTTTTATT
>CALSBV010007584.1:0-15289 GCA_943590825.1 Bovichtus diacanthus | reverse complement strand
CCCAAACCCCTCCACCACGGTAAGGTGATGGTTCTCGGAGGGGATATCATTTTATTATAAATATAATAATATTGATGGATTATATGGAATATTTATAATCAATAAAAAAGATCTAATTAATTTGATGCTTTTTGAATAATTACTCTAAATTAACGGCATATATCAATATTAGCTTAGAAAAGCAATTACATTATCGTGGCACATGGCACCATCATTGAAAATAAATATCAAAAGGGGGCATTAGAAATAAATAATAGTCTTATTTTCTATCATTTGCCAGCGTATGAGCGGTGAGCTCAGAACATAGCGTTAGATCCCCTAGATTACACCTCAAGTGGACCTAAGGCGTATCTAGACCAACTCTTCATTAAAAGGGTCCGAGCCTAAAGCCCAAAAAGTATGTACTTAATGTCTTCCTAACGGCTGTTTAGGCTGGCGGTGAGGAGACTTAGCCTAGCTTCTACTACCTATATTCAGACGTCTATCCTGCTTATTCCGATACTATGGATCTGGCCTTTCTCATTTGTGAAGAGCAGCAATGCATCGCTGTTGATATTTTGGTGCCCCCCAATGTAGTTATACACTATTGTTCCGTTCTGGTTCTTAAAGCGTATTACTTCAAGCAGCATTGGGGTTACTTTTGGGGCAATTTCCACGAGTGCAGAGTCCTCGGTATTTGGATCATTGTTATGTGGATGATACCCAATTATATCTATCAATCAAGCCAGATGAAACTAACCAATTAACTAAACTTCAAACAAGCCTTAAGGACATAAAAACTTGGATGTCCTGCAATTTTTTTATGTGAAACACAGACAAAACTGAAGTTATTATACTTGGCCCCGAACGCCTTTGAAACACGTTTTCTAATGACATAGTAACTCTGGATGGCATTAACTTGACCTCCAGCACCACCGTAAGCAATCTAGTTGTTATCTTTGATGTGGATATGTCCTTTAACTCCCACATGGGCTGCCTTCTCTCATGGATGTAACATTGCAAAAATAAGGCACATCCTGTCTCAAAACGATGCAGAAAAACCATGCATTTGTTACTTCAATGCTGGATTACTGCAACTCCTTATTATCAGGATGTCCCCAAAAATCCCTTAAGACTCTTCAGTTGATCCAAAATGCTGCGGCACGTGTACTGACAAGAACTAGGAAACAAGATCATACTACTCCATATTAGCTGCTCTGCACTGGCTCAAGTCAAAATCCAGAATAGAATCTCCTGACCTACAAAGCCATTAATGGTCAGGCTGTAGCTCATTTTAAAGATCTCATAGTACCTTATACACCAACTAGAGCATTGCGCTCCCAGAATGCAGGGTTACTTGTGGTTCCTAAAGTCTACAGTTTGTGTTCGGGAGGCTGACACCCTTCCCACATTTAAGAGTAAGCTAAAGACTTTCCTCTTTGATAAAGCTTATAATTAGGGCTGGCTCAGGCTTGCCTTGAGCGAAGGCCCTTACATCTCTCTCCTACTCGCCCTCTCTTTCTCTACATTATGTTGCATTTCGGTGTGTGGTGGAAATATCTGTATAATAAAGTTCTTTAGTCAAGGATTGGAAAAAGAGTATTTATTAGGCGTAAACTTCCTGCAGAAAGGATTCAAAACAAAACAGAGTACATGCACAAGGCAAGAGTCTGAAAGGGTTGAACCCAGAGTGCTGTATTGTGTCTTCTTTTATATTAGAAAGTCACTCCCAGCTAGATCTAGTCTCAGCCAATTCCAGTCTGAGTTCATCTACTAGAACTTTCACTTTCAAGATATTCTAAGTAACCTTCAATACATCCATATATGGTAGTGAACAGCCATGCCTATGCATGTTAACTACCATACACGGTAGTAAATACATGGTAGTAAACAGTAATGCATATACAGAAACAACACTTTTCATTGCATTGAAAGCGCAACTTAAAGCCGCCAGTACATTTTCACTAGTCCAAGCACATTCTTAGATAGCACATTTTGTCTAGGCACACAGACTATTACCATTACAGGATTGTGTCTTTTTCCTATTATGTAATTCTGTCTTTGAAAAATGATTTATTCACCTACTGTTGTATATATTGAAGTGCCATTGAACTATGATGTGTTCACTTACTAATGTACCTACTGAATGCCATTTGAAAGGCTTAAAAAGTGAATGGTGTGATTTGAATCAGCAAAGGGATTCTTGATTTCCTCTACTGTGAGTTAGTTGGACCATCTGCCTGTGATAAAATTATCTATCTACCCTACATAGACACTATGCAATCACAATAAAAAAAATAAAACATTTTTTAAAAAAAAGCTATAATTGTATTAATTCTCAACACAGCTCTTCGGAGTATAGCTTCCCTGTCTATTGCATTGCTCTTACTTTACTCTCTCTCTGATCCGCTTATGTGGCAGTTTAAAAAAATGTGCAGGTACTCACAGGAAATTAAATAGAGCAGACACAATCTCAAATGCATGTTATTTATTCTCAACCTGTATCTGTCCAACTAGTTTTTGCATTTTTACTATTAAAGTCTTTATTCTTTTTAACATCATTTGGAAGAAAAATGCTTATTTCAATCCATTAAAGCTTAATTCTGTACACACGTCATCTATTACAATGTGTGCTTCCTGGGAGAGGATCCTCCTCAGTCTCTCTCTGAGGTTTAGAACATGTTTCCTCTTTAATTGTGGGGTTTCTTTTCGGGAGTTTTTCCTTGTGTGGTGCGAGGGTCTAAGGCAGGGGTGTCAAATTCAAACTTACTGAGGGCCATTCTGACGGTTGTGAATAAAACCAGGGGCCATGACATTCATTACAGTGATTCTTGTTATGGTTACAACTCATATACATGACTCAGAGATAACGTCAATGCAGCCAAACTGGCGTGTTTATTCACAATCAAACCAAACACATGACTGGCGAGAACCTGCCAGGAGAGGGCACATGGATGACAGGACCATAACAAATATGTTTAGAACTAGGCTAGCAGGTGGATTAAATAAAATAAAAATAGTGTGTTCCCCCTTCATATTTGTGGATAATTCTTTATATCAGCAAAATAAGATGAAAGTGCTGTCAATAGCATCAAGTGCAAAACCAATGCTGTTTTTAAAGATAATAATAAGAAAAGAAAAAAAGAGAAGTGCACAATTAAACAAACTACATTAGCAGTCTAGCCTACAGTAGGTTCAGTTTATAACAAAATAGTTCACAATTAAACAAAACCATTAGGACTACTACTGTATCTTTCAACACAACAAATGTTTTCTGTGATAACACAAAATAGTCAGTGCAACAAGGCCTATCTGAAATGCATTGTAGTTTAACTTTTACCAGACACTCTGCACCTTTTCTTACAGATGATCTCATCTATTCTAGGCTTAATGTCCTTTGCTGTGGCCACTTTCAATACCGACGTCAAATGCTGGTCAGTGATCCGGGATCTGTGGGATGTCTTATTCAAGTTCATTATAGAGAACATCTGTTCGCATGAGTAAGTGCTCCCGAACATGGACATGATGCGTGCAGCATGAAGACGCAGCTCTGGCACAGATTCAGGGAGGAGAGGTACAAACTCAGCAGCCCCGACTGACTGGTACTGGGTCTTCAGAGCGCTGTTACATTGCAGTTCAATGAGTTCCAATTGCAGGTGCTCAGGGGCAGTGTCGACATCAATTGCAAAAGGATTTGCGAACAGGTCAATGTTGAATTTCTGTGATTCAAAATCAGCAAACCTCCTGCTGAATTCCTCTTTGAGTGTGTTCAGTTTGTCAGCATACATTTGGGTCGGGAGTGGAATGGTGACAGTGGCGCTTATTGTTTGACAGGTAGGAAAGTGGGTCAAATTACCTCTACGCATCTGCCCCTCCCACAGACGCAGTTTCAGTTCAAATGCCTTCACGGAGTCCCGCATCTCTGTGATCAGCTGCTTTCTTCCCTGGAGTTTCACATTCAGTGAATTGAGGTGCTCAGTAATGTCACACATAAACGCCAAGTCGCCCAGCCACTTTTCATCCTCAAGCTCTGGGACGGGCCTCTGTTTGCTTTCCATGAAACGAGCGATCTCAGTGCGGGTGTCGTAAAACCTCCTCAGCACTTTCCCCCGACTCAACCAGCGCACCTCTGTGTGATAGGGCAGATCCTCTTGCACGGAGTTCTCCTCCTCTAAAAGCCTAAATGATTCAAGCCCCGTGCACGAATAAAGTTCACAGTTTTAGTCACAACAGTCATGACATGTTCCATGCCCAACACCTTACCGCAGAGGGCTTCTTGGTGGATGATGCAGTGGTAAACTACCAAGTTTTCTCCTGTGTCCCCCATCGCCTTTCGGGTCAAACCGACCAAACCCCGAACTTCCCCGCACATCGCCGGTGCACCATCCGTTGTCAGTCCAACAAGTTTACTCCAGGGTAGCTCCATCTTGTTCACGCTCTGCTCCACTTGGGTGAAAATATCCTTTCCCGTTGTTGTCCCGTGAATCGGTTTCACGTCTAAAAGTTCCTCAGTGACGGACAGCTGACTGTCAACCCCGCGGATGAATATGGACAGCTGGGCTGTGTCCGTCCTGTCTGTACTCTCATCTACAGCTAGTGAATATGAAATAAAGTCCTTGGCTTTTGTTTTTAGCTGGCTCTCTACATCGGAGGCCAGTTCATCAACACGACTAGCCACAGTATTACGGGACAGGCTGATGTTTGAAAATGCCTGCTTCTTGTCAGGGCATACAACGCTGCACACTTTTTCAAGGCAGTCTTTAATAAACTCTCCCTCGCTAAACGGCTTGCTAGCCTTTGCGATTTCCTCTGCAATAATAAAACTTGCCTTGGTAGCAGCCTCACTTTCACGACTGATGCGGGTGAACATGCTTTGCTGATGTTGAAGGTTGCGTTTCAAGTCTTTGGCTTTCTGCAGCCGCTGCTCCATGGACATGTTAGCATATTGCTCGCCATGTTTCGTTTCGAAGTGTCTGCGGATGTTATACTCTTTGAACACTGCCAGCGACTCTTGACATACGAGACACACTGGCTTTTGTTTTAATTCACAAAACAGGTATTCAGCTTCCCACCTCTCCTGAAAATGTCGATAATCTTTGTCTACTTTTTGTTTTTTCGCCATCGTTTGTTTATGCTAGCTTTCAATCTCCTTTGCAAAGCGTACCTTCAGAGAAGGTTACTCGGACGTTACTGACGTAGTGAGACGTGCGACAGCGCCCTCTTGTGTTTCAGCGTTGCATTGTCACAGACACAAGCTCGCGGGCCACATTAAATTGATGACCAGGATTGACAGGAGGGCCAGATTCAATATTGCGGAGGGCCATGTTTGGCCCGCGGGCCTTGTTATTGACACATGTGCAGTAGAGGATAAGGATCTGTCCTCGATGCACTTGCCTCAGTGAGGAGAGACGAAAGCCAGATTGGTCCTGCAGCACTGACCTCGCCTGAACTCCCGAAATCACATGAACTGATTCCTTTTAATGCCTCGTTGCCTAGCAGGCGCTTTGCTGAAAGAAAATCCCAGAACGGCAAACCTTCTCAACACATTTTTCCATTTGTACAGCTGGATGTTTAATGAGGCTGTTCAGGTTAAGATTCAGGTTAAGTGCTGAATGTATTACAGCAGGGAGGTCTCTCTGGAGACCTGAATCAATGACCCTCTGTTCATTAGCCGCGTTCTCCTCAAGCTAATCGATGCAGTAGACTGGCTTGAGATGCGGCTGCAGCCTCATATCTCAGAGAGTGTTGTCTGCAGCTCTGAGACAAACCTGCATGTAGAATACATTTGTTTCTTTTAATTGAACACCTGTTGCAAGTAAAAGGAGAATAAAAATCCAGCTCAAGGCAAACGAGAAGACAGACAGAGAGGAAATCGAGGAAAAGTGGCTCTGCAGACGCACGTCACCTTTTTACTTGATATGAGAAACTTATTAGCAAAGTTACTTCTTTACACATCCAGCAGTTAAAGTTTTGTTTGCGTCCACCTGATGGATATACCGTTAATAATATTCATTCTCTTTTAGCTCTGCTTTTAATCTCCACCTACTCCTCAGGGAAATATCTGGTTCTTTAGCTGCTAAATGCTTCGCCAGCATAGTCGCTAACTTTGATCAGTAAAACAGAAGGGGTTTCCATCCTGTCCCCCCCCCCACCTCCCTGTTTCCCACTGCTGCACTGAGCACCTGTCTCGCTAAAATCACAGCAGCGCACAAGAGCCCCTCGTCTCAGGACCGTTCATTTGCCGTGACTACGTACAGAACAGTTGTGCGTGTTAGTGTAAACATTACGTTTGGCAGGCAGCCTTACCATCCTGCCATCCAACAGCTGAGGCTGAACAGAGGCTGAGCTGAGGCCGATCCCAGAGGGGAGAAAGAAGCTTCTATCTGAGCCTGATCTTGGCCTCCTGTTTCACAGACGTGTCTATGTAAATCATCTCATGCACGGGGAAATCATGTGCTTACCCCCACACACACACACTTTAGCTGGAGTGCATTCACATAGATCTGTGATGGGCAACTGGAGGAGATGTGGAGCTCAAAAATGGTAAATGTTGTCAGGCTTGTTATAGTTCACCCTTTAAAATATTTTATAGGTGAAGAGTTAGACAGGATGTTTGCGGGTAAGAAAAAGGCAGGACTGTCAAACGTCTTGAGATTATTTTGCAGTCCATATTTATCCTCACTTCTGTCAGGATCCAACTGTTTCTTAAATCTCAGAAATAATGAATCATCTAATAATGGGAACGTTAGAGTGATCAGAGTAATTTTTTCTGTGGTTCCAGAGGAGCTTTTTAAAGTTTGGAAAAAAACGAAAGCTATAATTTATCTTTAGGTATTTTTGGTATAAGTTATATATAAGGGGGGGGGGGGGTTCTGTGTGGCAGTGGCAGCAATACATCTCCTCCTCTGCCTCAGTCCAAACAAAGCTCTTTGGGTACAGAGCGCTGAGGACCGTCTCCAGGAATAGCCCGATTCTGGCATCGCTCAAGGCCTTATAAAGCCAGGTACAGAGTCCGGATGCCAGGGATCGAGCTGTCTCTGCGCTTGGACGCCAGAGAGGAGCTGAGATATTGCAGGGTTTCTTTCGTCTTTAGAGCCTTGCCGTGTTACTCTCCCTCTACCCTCGAACACTTTGGCAGGAAGCTCTGTTATAGATCAGGACTCAGCCGTAGCTTCTCACACAAAGACAATGAGCTTGATGTCTTTTGTTGCACAGTAGAGCAGAGGAGAGATATAAATAAAATCACTGCAAACTCTTTGGACCTAAATGTCCTCTTTTTGTTAACAACCAGTGACCGGCTGTCTCTCTAGTCCAGATGAAAGATGCACCTGCATTCAGTTAGCAATGATTGTCTACAACCTCTGTCTGCACTTGTAGAATGGGAACATGTTTTGTAAGTAAAACAATATACCGGTACACAAACAACAAATGACAACAGGAATTATCTTGGAAAGGTGTGGGGCCACCACAAGCCTCCAGAACAGATTTACTGCTCCTTGTGGAACTCTACTGGGGGGAGCAACACTATTCCTCTTTAAGATATAAATTATTTTGGTGGTTTGATGTTGATGATGAGTGCTGTTTAGACATCGCTCAAAAATCTCCGATAAGTGTTGAGAATGAGATTGATTTATACTGAGTGTAAAAAGGGTTTGTAAATATGGTTGTATAGGCATGCTTTGTGTGTGTGTGTGTGTGTGTGTGTGTGTCCCAACCTGCCCACTGATCTTGACGGAGCTTAAATTGTGTTTTTTCGTTTTTGTTCGGACAGAAAAAAAAAGTTCTGTGCCTGTGAGGAAGAGAACGAAGGATTTAAGGAGGAAAAATCCCGTTTTCAAAATATAACCACGAATGTGTGGACTAGGCCTCAAACAGACTCTGGACAGACAGAGGGTTGTAATGCAAAATCAAGTGACTTATAGTTTCAGAAATTACCTGCAATATCTCAGGCCACAGTAGCTGTATTTGTTTTTACTTCAGTTTGAGCGAAACCTCTTTTTAATCACTGCCAAAAGCCCCATCTTTCCGGTTTTGATGTTGACGAAAACCTTTCCTCCCAGATTAATCCTTGTTATCTTTGTGAGAACTTTCTCTTTCATTACCTGACTTCAGTCCACAACAGCCCTCCTTACCTGGAGCCGGAAAAGGAGGCGGACTTAGACACAAGGTCAGAGAGACCTCAGTGTGGTGAGAGGGTGAGAAAAACAGAGACAATGCGTACAAGGTGTTCTCTAATAATGTGGGAGCAGGATGTTTAGGGCAGCCGGGCTTCCTGCTCAACAGATTCTCTATCTCCACCTCTCACACTCCTTGGCTGAGTGTAAATCACCGTCTGAAGGTCCTCACAGGTCCTCTACTGTCGCTGACTAGGATATAGTCAGAAAATAACACAACATCACACATATAACATAGCAAAATGGCAAAGACTGGAAGAGATGCATTTAACACCATGTTTATATTTTCTCACATTGAGGCCAAACAAGCTCACTGTAGTATCACACTTCACACCTTAATGTAGTGATATCAACAAGTTTGCACCGGCTGCTGCGAATAAACGGCAGGTTGGTTGGACTCTGTATGGATTTCTGCTTTAAGCTCATAAACTATGGGAGCTCAAATAACTCTTTTGCTTAATCGCTCAGTTTTGTGGGTCTGATTTTGCATTTTGAATGTATTCCTGTGCAAGGAGGATGATAAAAAAAGAGAGCTGGATTTGCAAAGACTGTAAGTGCCAGAACTCGCTTTAAGCTGCAGCCTGTTAATTCAAATTCTCAATATGCTTCCACACATCCCCTGTCTTCATTGCCTTTCTATTCTACAACTGTTCCTCGTATGACTGATGTTAGTGTACGTCGATAAGGCACTGTGTCCACTGCGAAAGACTTTCCTCTTAGGATCAACGTTTTATATGTTCATAGCACCTTTTCGTGGTGAAGAGGATGCACCATGTGAACTAACGATGTCAATATATGCTCTCTATTACCTTAATCTAGTTAATTATTGTGTAAATGTAGCGACTGTGCTGTCCTTCAAATCCTCTTCTGGCTCTGGAACTAAAGCCATCTGTAAAACAACCCAGGTTTCAGGTTCCAATAGAAACACAATTAGCATCGTACAGCACTATGACCTCCGGCTGCTGCTGTCCTACATGTAAAAAATGTGAAAACAAATCAGTTTTTCAACCCAGACTGTGTCAGTGTGAACTGCTGAGGTTTCTATGTGTGTCCACAGTGACTACGAGACCGGAAAGCAAGAAAGCAGGAGGAGAGAATGTGGGGCAGCCATTCATCTGTGTCCCAGAGACTGTAATTACTGCACTGCCACAGACAGAAATACGTTGTTTAAATGGCCTTTTAATAGCACAGAGGGGTACTTAGTGATTTCTAATCATTCGTGGCGGCACCGGGTGTAATTCCGTTCCTTAATCTGATCTCCCTGTCTGATTCATATTGAACGTCAAGACTTGCTGAAATGCAGGAAGTTAATTAAGCGATAAACGAGGAAACAAATTAGTGGGTTCTAAATGTTGGTGTTGTTGCACAGGGAACTCCTGCCGGGGTGTGAGGACACACACAGTCACACTGTAACCTGCAGGATGCCCATGTAGCAGTTACACTCACTTAATGAGGCTCGTCTGTCCAACCCATAACATGCTCAGTTATTGCATTTACATATGAATCATGAAAACACATATATATCCTTAAGAGTGTTTCTTCATATAGATTTCAGCATAGCACCTGCAAATAAAGGCCCACGTCATAAAGACACAATTATTTAGATTTTTATTAATCAGGGAATATTGCAAAGAAACAAAAAAAATCAATGGATGCAGATTGTATTTTACTGTAACAAGAACATAAATAAAATGTAAATAAAACTTGACATTTTAAGCGCAAGGGGGACGAAAATAATTTCATATTTAGTAAAGTGTAGAATATTGACTGCAGATGGACATTTTGTGATACGAGAAAATATCATGAAAGAGAGAAAATTGGAAGGCGACAGTGTCATTAGCGGGAAATGGATGTTGAGATGATGGAGAGAGAGCAGAGGAGAAGAGAGAGAAAGGAAAAGAAGCTAACGACACAATCTTTATGTGAATGTCTGTCTGTCTGAGAGCTCTAGTCTAGTTGAAGCCCTTGGGATACTTGGGGCGACAAATAAACACACGCTATTGGCAAATAAGTGGAACACTGATATTTGTGACAAATGTTACTAATTTTCTGTACCCGACCTCTTGTATTTATGTCTCACAGAAAAAAAAAATTATCTTGCTCTGTTATTCCATTTTTGCTTTCTTGCTGTTACTGATAAACTTTGCAAGAATGTTTCTGTTTCGCTGTCTGCCACTGATGTTGTATTGAAGTGGCTGTTGCTTTCTATTCAGTGCCAGTTTTTGCACAATATTACTGCTCTTATTTCTTCAGGTATTGTTGTAATTTTGCTAAAAACTAAAAGCATTAGACTGAATGAATCAGGGGTGCATTTCGTCACTCTGGTTGTACTACAGTGGGTGGGAATTTAGTCCACGGTTGAGTAATAGCTTGCTCTAACGTCTAAGACAAGAAAATCCAACCGACTTCTGCTAATTCTCTGCACTAATTACATGTGCTGGGTTTGTGTGTTAAAAGTGTAAATGCATTTGGCTATTTAATCACTGCAGAAGACTCCCATGCTGCCTGCTCTGCTGCACACATTCACAGAGAGAGAGAGTGAAGTGAGAGAAAAAAGGAAGAGAGAGAGATAGGGAGGGAGGAACCACCTTCATCACTGCAGATTGTTTTAACCTTTTATTCCACTTTTCATCTTAAGGGTCTACAATGACTCAGAAGCTGTGGAAAATAACAGGACTTGAGCTCATTCCTTTGAAGTTGCCGGCTGATGAACAAAACAGGCGAACCTCAGACAGCCGAGATTTTCATGTGAATATTTAAACAACTGAAAATTAGTCATTCATTTTTTATTGTTTCTCTGTATTTTTTTAATCCATTTTATCTTGGCTATGCTGTATTTTCTGATAGATAGAAGACTTATCATTCATGACACAAACCTATGAACTACGCCTTTGTCACAGGTTAAGGTAACGGGGAGGACCCAAATGCAGGGAACAGACGGTGGGTTAACAACAGAGTGCTTTATTGTAAAAGCTTAAACAAACAACAAACAGGCAAAAAGCAAAAACTGAAACACAAACCAGCAAACATGTAGCCAGCAGCTCTCGCCTGGGAAAAGAACATCCAAACTGAGTGGGCCGTCTTCAGAGCGACAGCCTGAGCAAACAACCTGAGAGGGCTTCATGAGAGTGTGGGGGGCTGCTGGGTGACTGAGGGGCTTCATGGAGCTAGCCAGGGTCCTACCTTTCATACTACAGAGGCACTTTAACGTTTTCAGGCTGCCATCGGAGTGAGGGATCGGGAGATATGATCCAAAACTACATTTGAAAAACCTACAAAAGTTTTGATGCCGCAAAACAATTCAGGGTGCCACTCTGTAGCTTCACTTGGTTACAAGGGGGAAATTTTTATTTCATTGCCCAGAACTTCATGCAGAACATTTTAACCCTGCTGTTGTGTGATCTTTTTATACCTAGGGTTGGGTTTTAATAGCATCAAATTGGAATCCCTACATAAAAACTATTTAGGCTCAGCTTTCAACATTTTTGAGTTATTTAAATTCTAATTACTTAAACTCATTTCAAATCTTTAATCAGCTGGTTGTTGGTTGAGAAAGAAGAAACACCACAGTTTTGAGTAGAAACCAAAATAGGGTTCACAACTTTGAGCTACAACCTCAAAATATGAGCAGCAGCATCACATGAAACCCTGATTAAATATGTGTCTGACTCTATAAAACGTCAGGTCTTGATTCAGAACTACTAAATGAATCATCTAAAATTAAGATATAACTAATAATAATAACAACTAGATCACCTCATAGTGATGTGACAAGGTAAATAACCGAGCAACAACAAAAATTTAATTTGTGCCTTGGTAAATTACTACAGCTACTAATAATAAAACTTCAGGTATGACCCTCTTAACATTACAGATCTTATCAGAGCAACTTACAGTTACTAACTACAGGGACAACTTGGGGTTAAGTGCCCTGCTCAGCAGCACAAACTGTTGGTGTTCTATTTGAAAGCATGACCACCAGACCACTACCACCCCAACTAAATGGATCTTTGAAATAAACTCAAGTATTGGCTCTTGCCTTGGGCAAAGAATCATTAAACATTGTTCTTGCCATGTGGGGACTCACTGGAAGTAGTTCAATACCTCATGTTAGGCCCCAAGTAATAAATAAAGTTAAAAAAAAATGTAAGTAAAAAATTTTTTTCACACTATCCGACTTAACAATTGCAGTTCTGTTGGTTATGAAAAATATCTTCATCCTGGGCAGGTAGATAAAGTTAATAAAACGTACAGAGGGAGAACAGACTATGTAAATAGTGTCATTCTTAATTTTGCCTATCAATGAACAAATGAAGAGTTTAAATGTGGAGTTATGTGACTGTAAAAGGTAGCAGGGGCTTGTTTATCCAGCGTCCCCCAAGTCGTGACTACTATTCATGGAGCCAGGATCCGGGCTTTGAGTGTTTAGCCCGTGGATTAGCTATTGTGCCGGGCCAGCACTACACTAACTCCATTGTGGGCACCCAACACAGAGGGCGGTTACAGCCCAGTATTCACTTAGAATTTAAGAATGACTGACTTGGACCAAAGTGTCTTCTTAGTCAATTGAAATTCACTTCTCCTTTGCCGAGATAATCCATCCCCCTCACAGGTGGCATATCAAGATGCTGATTAGACAGTATGATTATTGCACAGGTGTGCTGAGGCTGCTCACAATAAAAGGCTGCTCTAAAAAAAAAAAAAATAAAAAAAATGTGCAGTTTTATCACACAGCATGATGCCACAGATGTTGCAAGTTTTGAGGGAGTGTGCAATTGGCATGCTGACTGCAGGAATGTCCACCAGAGCTGTTGCCTGTGAATTCAATAATAATTTCTCTACCATAAGCCGTCTCGGCCTTACAGACCATGTGTAACCACACCAGCCCAGGACCTCCACATCTGGCATCTTCACCTGCAAGATGGTCTGAGACCAGCCACCCGGACCGCTCATGCAACAATCGGTTTGCATAACTAAAGAATTTCTGCACAAACCGTCAGAAACCGTCTCAGGGAAGCTCATCTGCATGCTCGT
Source organism: Bovichtus diacanthus (assembly GCA_943590825.1). Taxonomy (NCBI): domain Eukaryota; kingdom Metazoa; phylum Chordata; class Actinopteri; order Perciformes; family Bovichtidae; genus Bovichtus; species Bovichtus diacanthus. The sequence continues at coordinate 2,102 of CALSBV010007584.1, read as the reverse complement.
GCTTTATGAATTTAACATTTTCCCTTTCCCCACTTCTTTGCTTTGGCAATTAAATCAGGTCAAGACATGAAAATGAGCACTAATTACCCATAGTGAATACTTTGAGCAAAGAATAAAAGAGTGTCATGTTTATAATCGTTTGCCTGCTGACAACAAATAGGAACAGCAGTATCATTGATTTTTGATGACTTAAAGGTTATTGAGTTACCTCACCGGTGGAACCAGATATTTGAAGAGCTTCTCCTGCCAACCCATATGCATGTCCAAGCAACAACTTTAGCTTCTTGAAATACTCCCAGAGAAATTAGTTGTCTCAGGCATTTACAGTCAAAAGACGTGAGTATGTGTGGCTTACAGGGTGTTGTATGAGTGTGAGTATGACTGCTTATATTGTTTGTGATTTTAATAAAGAAACTGCTTCTGCCAAAGGACTTAGTTTCCCAATGTTTTTAAGTGGCTCGGCCTTGCAAAATATGTAATTACCAATGTCTACTCTCTTAACAGGAAGTGTTCTATCTAAGTGTTTTCTGTCTAATGCCGGTCTGATTAGTCCTCAAAGTGGCAATAAAGGGCTTTGGGATACCAAGATTTACAGATGTAATTAAAAATCTGTGATCTATGATGGGATTTACTCACTAGAAAGGCCCAAATACAACTGTCAGCCAACACACTTTTCTCTCAGTCATTTTCACATTCGCATTCCAACTTGTTTAATAACACAAGTTAGAACACAGTTCAATCTGATCCAGTGTACTGGGAATATAAACAGGTTCATCCCAAAATGAGACTCATAAAAACATGACCCAACTATTAAAATGTTGTCGTGTCTCGTAAAATATGCTAGTCACTGTCTGTCTTTGTACTTCCTGTTTTATTTTGTAGTTACCTCCTTGTGTGGTTTCCCGCTCCTCGTCAGCGTCTGCCCCACCCCTGATTGTTTCCACCTGTGCCCACTCACCTCATGTTTAAATAGTCCTGTCTCCTCTTGTCTTGTGTCAGTTTGTCTAGTTATGTCTCTGTGTCATGAACCTGTTTACCAGCCTCATCAAGAGCTTTATTGTAAATCTATTAGTGAGTATTTGAGTTTGTACTGTTACTGTACCAGTAAAGAAGTTTGCTTTACACTCCACATCTGTTTCTAGCGTCCTGCATTTGAGTCTTCCTACCCTGTGCCTGTGGTTGTGACAAATGTTCTGACTGCACTCACAAACCTGTAGTTCTGTAAGTTGTTTTTTTTTTTTTTTTTTTTTTTTTTAAATCCTGGTTTGATTAAATGAGCACATGTTGATCCACTAAATCTCTAAAACCAATCAAAATCAATTCCACTTTTATGGTTGCACATGTACACAGCACAGCACGCAGTGAAATGTAGCCCCTGCATCTAATCCATTTTAGTATTGGGCGCAGTGAGCAGCTACTATACAGTGTCCGAGGCGCAGTCTCGGGTCCGGTGCCTTTCACAAGGGTTCTAAAATGTGCTCTATGTATAGAAATATATTTTGTGACCACTCATAAAAATATGAACAGATTCAACTCTTTTTCTGATATATTAACACAAAAGGAGTTTTCTCAAACTGTCTGAAAGTCACGTTTTGACAATGTACAGGATGTCATTTTGCGTTTGACATTGTATAGATCAAATAAAGACGTGTCCATGTGTTTTTATTTTTCTCAATTTTTCCTAAAGAGGAGAGGGCTTATGCCGCCGCCAGGAGAAAAAGCACAAAACTAAAGTAAGGAGCCAGTGGACAGAGTCCCGAAAACACCACTGCTCCAGAAACCCCATCAGAGGTTGCAGCGCTTCACTGCTCTGTTAATTATTTCTCACTGCTGGTATGTCACACCTGCCTGGGAATGTCGGCGCAGCCCCGGTAGCAAGCAGCTGAGCCTTGGCATGATTGATATCTGTGGTTATTTCACTATGTCCCTTCGCCCCAAGGCGTGGCTGCACAATGAGCTTCTTCTTCTGCTGTCTCCCAAGTGTGTAGCTGTAATTCTTCTCTGCTGATCGTTCTGGCACACCTTTAATGCTGGGAGAGAAGGCGGATGGGTGGATTTGTGTGTTTGAGTGAGTGTGCACAGGTGGGAGATTGCGTGTTTTA
>CALSBV010007583.1:0-10525 GCA_943590825.1 Bovichtus diacanthus | reverse complement strand
GTAATAAAGGTGCATTGTAACATTTAATACATTGATTTTTCTTACAAGGCCCGAGTAGCGCTCGGTTGCAATAGTCGTTAATAGTAAAAAAAAAAAAAGACCTTTTGGGAAGGCCCAGTGGGATAAAACTGGTGTTGTGGCAGTGGAGAAAAGACCTAGGATAGGCCCGGATGACACCGGTGAGTATTTCCGGAAGAGTTACGTATAGTTTAATGACGATTGCTACATTGTCTCTTTTATAGTAGCTCATCTCCGCTGCACAAGCATAGACATATAGTCGGTAAAAATAAGTTTATAATAGATTGTTTGATGGGTGCGTTCGATAAAGCGACTCCAAGCAGTGTGTTTTAAAATAACGGTGTATGTACTGAGGCAGAGAGTGGAAACCTAACGATGCTAACTAAGCACTCTATCGCGGTATATCGAAGTCAGTTGCTCGGGTGAATTCCATACAAACTGACTGGCCGTTATTAGTGTTTGGGAACTGTGGGGAGGGAAACAAAGAGATTTAACAAAAGGATCTGGTTGTACGAGGCCTTCTCTGGTCCAGTAACCCGCACACGTGTGCGCACACGTGTGTAGAAGCTTGGTTGCTAGGATTGGATAATAAAGCCAGAAGACAAACAGAACCTAGAGTCTATTCTGAAGAGACGGGGATAAAAATTTTAAAGGGTAAAATGTAAAGTGGCAAAAAATAATTAAACTACATATAGTACGATTAGTTAAATGAGACAAATCATAAATGAATAAGATTGAGAAAACTAAATACAGAGAGGGAAAGTTGTTTCCCTCTAATGGTGGTATAAAAATTACAGGACTGAAATCTGTGTATTTGTCAGATGGGATACAAATCCCCAACACTCCTCTCTGATCCATGCTCTGTCTCCCCAGCATTGCAGACTCTGCCTCAGATGCTGTGGGCAGAGGGGATGTATAATGTTGGCCTGATAAGAAACTGTGATCCTGTGATGTTCACACCTAAGTCACATTTCCGACCACGTAAGCGACAATATCCTCTGAAACAAGAGGCTGTGGACTGTTTTTTAATTTGATTTTACAGGCAGGAGTAATTGTCCCCTGTAAAGACTCACCTGTCCAGGGTTATTGTGAGTCTCCTTCACTCTATAACCAGGCACTGGAGGCTAGTTTAGAACTTTTTGGTTTTGATCAAGGGCACAGCTCGAGTGTGTTAGAAATTAAATGTATGCTTTGCGGCCTTGACGCTTGAATGTAACTGCGTGATGAATAAGTATAACCAATGTGATTAAGCTAAATACGCACATATGAAATGTACACTGAGACAAGGAAGACAATCACTTATCCCAGATAGCTATTAGGCTCTGATGGATACGATATATGTAACCTTTAGTCAAGTGTTGAAGGATTTAGCTGCTATGACTATAAAATGAGTGGATAGGTGCATCACAGAGTGACGCCTAAACAGAGAAGGCCGATAACAGAAAACACCCAGAGAGAACAGATAAGGTAGCCTGTGCAGAAAGGAGTTAGGTGAAGGTCAGGTACCAAGTGTAGAAGAATTGGGCAAACGCAGCCTGCCACGTGTAATAGCACCCAAGGAGTCGTCGCTGATTGGATGATCGTGATGCCAAGAGGCTTTGGACAAAGCTTGTGCACCAACTAAGGAAGCTAAGTCTAAACCACAGACTTCCTGGCATAGTAATGAGATACGCCATAAGAGGCCACGCCTACCACTGTATAAACTGTATCTGCAACGGAAGCTCGGGGCTCTCGAGTGTGGATGGTGGTTCTAGAGTAACAGCAATCCGCTGACTATGATTTCCTGATACACTTGGAGTCCTTGGCCAAGCTGTCATTCACCAGGTTTTAATAAACTGAGTTGCAGATCTACTCATAGTCAAGTCTCCTCATTCGAAATCAACGAATTCGCAACAAGTGCAATATGTGAATGATTTGCTCATAGCATCACCAACACAAGAACAATGTGAAGCAGATACTTTGCTGTTGCTTAAACATTTAGCAAGGTCATAAGGTCAGCCTTTCCAAATTACAATTTGTTAACACAGCTATTACTTTCTCCTAAGAAACATCTCAGGAAAGGGTAAATCTTTATCTCAAAACCGCAGTCAGGATCTCTTATTCTTCTTGAACAAAAAACATCACATCTTTCTACAGCCAGAAGGCTTAGATATCACACCTTTGAAGTTCTGTTTGCAGTCCCTTCTCACATTGGTGTGAGACCTTCTATCACTCATCCTCTTTCGACAACTCTCTGTGATCATAATATGCTAATTTAATCTGCTAACTTGTCATCCAACCTCTCCTCAATCAGAAAACGGGTTGAAGCAGCACTTCCTCATCCAGCTACAGAATAGCTGCACAAGCTACAGCCTGGTGACTATATCGTCATGAAGGACTTCAGATGACTGATCATATTGCTAATAACACACACGCATGCATCATACACGAAAGAAACATACAGCAGGCTCACCAAATACTTGCAACACTTATGGTTAGAACAAGCTGGTGATGCACCACACGCTTATGCACATAATTTAGGATGGAGATATGCCAATTTCAGTGTGCACGCGCTGAATCATTCAAACTGCTATGTGTGTTCTAAAAATGCCAGTATATTATAGCAAGCGACATAGCTAATATGACTATTTTTATCTTATAAATAATGCAGTAGTTTATATTCTGAGGAATGTCTAAAACTGATTAAGTAATCTATTTTGTGTGAAATTATCTACAAAGTATTTATTGTGATCAATATGTAATAAGATCAAAAGGAGGGAATGTAATGGAAAATTTCATCATACTGTAGTAATTTCAAGATTCAAATTATTTGTATGTCCTTTGATGTAACCAGGACAGCAACTCTATGGGGGTCACATGTTTATCTAGTGAAGGACATATTGCCCCTCCCCAGGGGGCTCCTCCACTAACCTCATCTCCTCTGTTTTACGGCTTTAACCTCTGACATGATTTACAAACAGGAACTCTGAACAAATAGAGTTCAGGTTTCAATCATGTTTTCTTTCAATCACTTCGATCTCTTTGATCTCTACTGAAGAAAGTGTCTTGACTCAGGAATGTGGTCAGGAATACTATAAGAAGAAGAATTTCCATACTGGGTGCTTCGCTGCAGACTGCTTAACACTCTGCAGCGTTGTTCCTTCTTGCAAGAAAAAAATATTCAAATATTACTTATTCAATTAAGTATCTTTATTTCGGTATAATGGATTTGCTCCTCACCACCTATTAGTATATTCCACGACAAATCAGAATCAGAAAACCTTTATTCGTCCCACAGCAGGGAAATTTACAGCGCTACAGCAGCAAAGAGACAGTGCAGATAAAGGTTAAGTACAAATGTATAAGTACAAGATATAAGTACAAAAAAACACAACAAGTAAGTGGCAGGTTGATGTAATACAGTGAGTGAACAGTAATACTCTAGCATCCAGTGGTAACAATAATACATAGTAAAAAGACATATTGCACATATGTATTGCACGTGATTGTATTGCACAGTAAGGTAAGTAAGTAAGCACATTAAGAATAGTAATAAATAGTACGGGGTGTATTGCACATGAGCGGAGGAACACTGGTGTTACAGTCGCATTGAGTGTGTGGTGGTCTACCACGGGCCGTGGTGATTGTACAGTCTGACTGCTGCAGGAAGGAAGGACCTGCGGTATCTCTCCGTGTGACACCGCGGGTGAAGCAGCCTGTCACTGATGGAGCTGTTCAGTGCGGACAAAGTGTCCTGGAGGGGGTGGGACATGTTGTCCAACAGGGATGACAGCTTGGCCATTATTCTCCTGTCTCCCACCACCTCCACAGTGTCCAGAGGGCTCCCCAGGACAGAGCTGGCCTTCTTTACCAGTTTGTTAAGTCTCTTCCTGTCAGCAGCAGAGATGCCGCTGCCCCAGCAGACCACTCCATAAAAGATGGCTGAAGCCACCACAGAGTCAAAAAAGGTCCTCAGGAGTGCCTCCTGCACTCCAAACGACCTCAGTCTCCTCAGCAGATAGAGTTGGCTCTGTCCTTTCTTGTACAGAGCCATTGAATTGTCTGACCAGTCCAGTTTATTGTTCAGGTGAACACCCAGATACTTGTAAGATTTTACAATCTCAATGTCCGTTCCCTGGATGTTCACTGGTGAGGGTGGAGAATGTTTGCGCCTTCTGAAGTCCACCACCAGCTCCTTGGTCTTCCCTGAGTTGAGCTGGAGGTGGTTCTTCTGGCACCAGAGAGCAAAATCCTGAGTAAGTTCCCTGTACTCCTTGTCGTCCCAATCAGAGATGAGGCCAACAATAGCAGAGTCGTCGGAGAACTTCTGCAGGTGACATTTTGCGGTATTGTGGGTGAAGTCTGCGGTGTAGAGGGTGAAGAGAAACGGCGCCACACATATGAAGAGGAGACTGTTGAAACTAAACACAGTTTTCTCTTATCATCTTTTTGTCCTATAAATTTGCTGAGATGTGATTTGATGTTACAGCTGGGTATAAGCCTTATCCCAGCCTCTGAAGGCTTGAAGGTTGTTGGAAAACAATCTACAGAGTAAACAATATGTTCTGGCAATATTGATTTTACTAAATCTTTACATGTGTACCAGTGGAGAATTTTAGGTGACATATACATTTTTTTTTTAAAATACATATGGCATATGGCAGATAGAAGCGGATGATTATGTCAGAGCTTTAACTAATATCATCCAAGTTTTGTCTACACAGGTCCAGACAACAGAGGGAAGATCTGAGGAGACTCCTGACAATCCTGTTGGACCTGGAGATTGGGTAAAGGTAAAAGTCCATAAACGAAAGTGGTCTGAACCTAGGTGGACTGGACCGTGGGAAGTGGTAGAACGCACTTCACACGCACTCCGGGTAAAAGGAAAAACGGGAGCTAATTGGCACCACCTCACACATTGTGTACCCGCTGAGGCACCTTCCCGCACATTAGGGGAAGTTAGAACTGATTTGGCTACGCTTGAACAAAATAGTAATTGTTAAATTAGATTAAAGGCATAGAAACAACAAGTGCACACCTTATTTAAAATACAAATAAAAAATTAAAAACACCATGATCCAAATAGACCACCAATTAATCAAGAAACTTGGGCAATTATGGGGAAATCCAGGTTATCTTGCCATACTAGCCCTGATAGCAAATATGATAATTTTCCCACTATTCTGGTGGGAATTACAACAACAAAAGACCATAAACAACCAAAGACAAAACACTAATACTAAATTCACAAACTGTACTCAAGCATTTGGAAGTGAACTGACAAATCCCTTTTATAAAACAGAAGAGGAACAGATGTTCCACCTTATCATAGAAATAAACGTAACAGGGAAATATCCCATGGGTTCCATCAAGATAAAAAATAGTAAAACCATCACACTCTTCTGGTACCCCAGTACCAGGGGAACAGCCCAGTCCCACACTTGAAACTGTAAAAAAAAAAACAATCTAGTCACATATCTCAATGTGTCTACTGTACAGAACACCATAGGAGTAGAAACAGGATATGAGGACAGAAACATTTGGTTAGATTGGATGGTATATTCTGCTAAACAAAGTAAAATGTCTGACTGTATTGCCTGTGCATCTGCCAGGCCTAGCCTGGGCACTATGCCTTTTCCCCTAAATATTCATAATGACCCACAGGGACAGTTGTGCATGTATAAATTGTACCAGGAAGAGTCCCCGGTTAATTGTACCTCAATAGCTCTATTGTTCCCAAAAACAAAGACTAATATCATTCCACCCCAATTCACACCTTATAAGGGACGTGTGCATTGGTGCAATTAGTGATGCCTTTTTATGCGTTACCCGTATCTGCTAATCAATTGACCAGAATCGCTAATCGGCAAAAGGAGAACAGAGAAAAAAGGTCAGCCCCAGGAGGGAGTTTCAGCTCCACTGTGTATATTGATAGTGTAGGGGTGTCCCAAGGAGTTCCTGATGAGTTCAAAGCCAGAAACCAGATTGCTGCAGGTTTTGAATCCATATTCCTTTGGCCCACTATAAATAAAAATGTAGATTGGATTAATTACATCTATTATAATCAACAGCGCTTTGTTAATTACACCAGAGATGCAGTAAATGTTTGCATGAACAATTAGATAAAATCAGTTTGATGGCCTGGCAGAACAGAATGGCTTTAGACATGATACTGGCTGAAAAAGGGGGTGTATGCAAACTATTTGGAACCATGTGTTGTACTTTCATCCCTAATAACACTGCCCCTGATGGATCAGTAATCAGAGCCCTACAAGGACTAAACATTTTGAGCATTGAGTTAGCAGAGAATAGTAGCATTGAAGACCCCTTTTTAAGTGCCCTTGATAGAATGTTGGGTAAATACAAGACATTGATAATGAGCGCGATGTTAACCATAGCGGTTATGGCCGCCATCCTGATATTGTGTGGATACTGCTGCATTCCATATATTTGCACCTTAGCCAACCATTTGATCACCACAGCCCTCTCCAAGCAGCAAAGTCAAGGTCAGTTCCTCTTAAAGGAGCAGACCCATTCATTGATTAAGATACAAGATGACCCGTCCACTCACTCAGATCAAGAGGAAAATGATTTTTGTTTGAATAAAGAGAATTTTGTTTTATGATTTCAAAATGATTAAAGCTTTTATGTTTTCTATTTTTATACATGTTGCGTGCTATGTCTGTATTTTCACAGAGAACATATTGATCTAAAATGTAGTTTACACACCTTGAAAGGTGTGTAAGGAGGGACTTGTGAGAATAATCAATATGTAAACTGTTACAATGTGCCTTATTGTGTCCTTATTTAGATGTGATATTCAAGATGTTATTGAATTAAGTAACTTAGTGGCCAATCTACTGTGAAATAAGAAGCAATATTTGTAAACTGTGAAGTGGAAGAGTACACCTCCTAAAAGGGTGACAGAAGATCTGATTGGAGCAGAGAACCGCTGAGAGGCGGGGACACGCCTAAGTGCCAACAGGGGGCCAATAGGACCTGGCCCCAGCCAACCAATGGGAGAAGACTATACCTGAAAGGCGGCGCGTATAAAATATGTTGTAAACTAGAGATCGAGGCCGTTCTGTGGATCTGTGAGACAGAGTAACTACTTAAATGTGGTCTGTGGAATAGTGAAATGGGGCGGTCCGCAGCTGCGTACTTTTGTAATGCTCATCACATCATCATCGAATAAATATCGTTTACCTGAAGAGAAGTTTTCCGAAATTGTTTCCTACGCATCTCTATTTCAAATTATGAGAACACGACAGAAGCCAGTCCTTTGAGGAAGCCGGCCTGCTTTGCTGCAATGGCAGAAAGGCAGCAAATGTCCTACATTTCCATTGTGACTGCTAGTATACTGTAGTGGTGCAAGCAGTTGACCCAGGTTGGATTTACAGACATTGCACATGCATTTCAGAATATATTAAAGCCATGGGCAAGATTTACTTAAAGTGTTTTAGTCAGATTTCTTCTTTTATCCAGGCAACTGGTAAAAAAAGATAATGAATTGCAAGCAGCGACAGGGGATGTAGCTCAGTGGTAGAGCACATGCTTCAAGATTCAAGTCCCAGCCATCTCCAGGCTACATTAGCCACAACTAGCATAACTATGGGTTGGTGTGAAGCCATGGGAAAGATTTACTTACTTACTTACTTACGGTACTTTCTGCAATGGCAGAAATGTAGCAAATGTTCTACTTTTCCTCTGTGACTGCTAGTTTACTCTGGTGGTGCAAGCAGTTGACCCATTTTGGATATACAAACATCCCACGTGAAAAAATACGTTACGTAGACGTCCACTTGAGTGTTCACATGCATTTTAGACGATATTAAAGCCATGGGCAACATTTACTTAAAGTGTTTTAGTCAGATTTCTTCTTTTATCCAGGCAACTGGTAAAAAAAGATTATGAATTGCAAGCAGCGACAGGGAATGTAGCTCAGAGGTAGAGCACATGCTTTGAGATTCGAGTCACAGCCATCTCCAGGCTACATTAGCCGCAGCTAGCATAACTGTCAGTTGGTGTGAAGCCAGTCCTTTGAGGCAGCCGGCCTGCTTTCCTTAAATGGCAGAAAGGTAGCAAATGTCCTACATTTCCATTTTACAGTGGTGCAAGCAATTGACCCAGATTGGATTGACAGACATTGCACATGCATTTTAGACGATATTAAAGCCATGGGCAAGATTTACTTACTTACTTACTTACTTTCTGTAATGGCAGAAATGCAGCAAATGTTCTACTTTTCCTCTGTGACTGCTAGTTTACTCTGGTGGTGCAAGCAGTTGACCCATATTGGATATACAAACATCCCACGTGAAAAAATACGTTACATAGACGTCCACTTGAGTGTTTTGTTTTTCACAACCACGTTTGAGGAGACGAACAGGCAAACAACTCCTTGTTTAGCGATAACAGAACTATGTGCTTACTGATATTGAGATATTTAGAAAGTGATTTCTTGTGTAGAGATGACCTTTGGGCAGACCTACAATTTACAAAACGGTAGGCCACTCAGAGTGATTGAGCAGCATAGCAGCCTTACAACCTGCACGTAAGAGTTTGAGCATCTCTGTATGTGAGATAACTCCGCTCCTTATTGCAATAATAAAGAAACTTATTTGAACTTTGAAGACGGTATCGGCTGAGAATAATTTCCATATCAACGGAGAAGCTCGAGGGGTCGATATTGCCATGTATTTCGAAGACGCACCACAACCACCCAGTGAATCGACAACCGAAGCAATCCCGTAAATCTTTGACGAACCGTGGGGTACGGTAATTTTGCAAAAGATCGAGGGAGAGATAGACACAATCATGGTGATTCTCAAGAGCCACGATCAGAAGGAGATATTACGTTTCAAAGACAACGTAATCCTCCTCTCTCAAAGTATGAACCGAATGCACCCTCTTATATTAGCGGGATCACAAAATGAGTTTTGTAAGTGCTCTAGGTGTAGCGGTATGTTAAACTTTCAATACGCACAGCTGCTCAACGGGTGCAAGCCGGTCTCGACCTCAAACACATCGGACTTACCTAACTCGGTCCTCACATTCCTGCTGCAAGTATTTCTCACACTCAAGACCACCTTAGACATGAAGGTGTTACCCACGCACATGACCGAATGGAGAGATGTACTGATCAGTAAAGGAGCCGTGATGATCAACATTGTCCCTTATCTTAGCAGGAACTTCAACAAGCCCCAGTTCTCGATGTTCGGCGAACAATGTAAGAGCTTGGTCAGCCTCTGTACTACTATGGTGGCAAAGCACTTACCTGAGTCAAATCTGTGCAAATGGCTTCGCAGTCTGAGCAACGAGATGTCGGCCTCGTGCGTGCTGAACAGGTCGCTTGTGTGGCTGCAAAGCTTGGATTCCAGCGAGAGGATGAACCCGTCCCTATCAAACCTAAAGGGTACACTAATTATTTATCCGATATATCCAACTGGCTAAGGCACGTGGGTGAGGAAGAAGAAGCTCGTTCTAGAAGCAGCGCCAAACTGATGGTGTACGGAGACCCGAAGCCTGTCAGAGGCAATCAGATAGCAGAGGGTATGGGTGATACCAAGCTGAATACACTGGTTAAGAACATAGCGCTGAGGATGAGAGTCAAGATATTCAGATCCTTGAGGGTCAAAGTGACGGCACTGGATTGCACGCAGGGTTTGATGAAGGTGACGCTCGACAACTCAGCGCTCTCTGGGATTTCCAACGTAGATCACCTGGACCGGTCTAGCTTACTCAATGACAAGGGCAAATGTTTCACACACGATGCCGTTTCGCTGATAGTGTCAAAGTGGGCCCCTGTCATAATGTTCACAAAGTTTAAGAGAGAGGGACCGCTGCAGGAGTTCAATGTTGAATACTACAGGATGACGATACTTTTGGTTCTACTTAGCCTGCATGGTTCGGTGACATTTCTCAGAGAGCTGTTCCAGAGCGTGGCCACGTTCAGCGTGACAGATTACTAAACACCCAGTCTTTGAACACTTACTGATTTATGAAACCGAACAGTCTTTACAATCACACTTGTTGACATCGTCCTACCGAGCCCGCTGACAGCGAGCTCTAGCTCTGTCCACCTTCAACCATGTGTGGCTTGCTCAATTACGGGGTCAATTACACCGTCAATAGTGTTATCCAGTGCCTCTACGGAACACTAAACACCAAGAACACAGTGGCTGCAAGGGTAAAGCGTCTCTTCTGTGAGATGGGCAATACCAACCACGGACCGTGCGATCAGAGCTTTCTTCTAGACTCAATGACTGCTTATGTGCGGAGATACGGCGGTTGGTATTCTTGCTGACGATACTCAAGTCACGTTGTGTGCCTGGGCGGATGTCAAGAGAAAACATACGAAGCAGGATCTACCTTTTATGATTGGGTAGCTTACATGCTCATGTATCGTAGGAAGAACCCATTGTGACAAGGGTGCCTTGTGCAAATGTGATACCATCATGTGTTTCGTATATTTCTGTCTGTTGTAAGAAAAATCAATGTATTAAATGTTACAATGCACCTTTATTAC
>CALSBV010007578.1:0-14029 GCA_943590825.1 Bovichtus diacanthus | reverse complement strand
ATGGCATAAATGTCTGAGCATCATGAGAAACTCAGCTAGCAGGTAAAAACAGATTTGTATTCAAATTAATTTATAATAGTTCAAAAACTATTTTGTTTCATTAATGTATGAATCAAAACTACCAAATACTCATTCATATCATTAGAAACTGAATATCTTTGGGTTTTGGACATTTGAAGGCTTATTATGGACCTTTGTACTATTATCTAAATGATACAGACTAAAACAATTAATTCAGAACATTGTAAACAGATTATTAAAAGACAATAATCATTAGTCGCTACTATCTTTAAATTAAAATTAAATGTGCTAAAAGGCGTTTAAATGATTAAAACGGTGCAAAGAAAGACATTTCACTGCAGGTTTATCGTAATTACTTCTGATCAGGAGGAAGTTCTTCTGTCTGATCGATATTTACTATCAGCCAACACATCCACACAACCCTAAAACATTTGATTCGTAAAACCGAGGAGAGGATTTACACGCAGGCAGTGTTTTATGTAGCGATCTGTGGTGCTGCGCTGAAAAAGAGTGTACATCACGAGGAACAGGAATAGCCTGCTCATCAGCAGAGTGTGTGGAAGTGATGCTGTGTGGAAGTGATGCTGTGTGGAAGTGATGCAGTGCAGCGCTGCTGGTGGTGCTGAAAACGAGGGGAGGATGCAGAGGGAAGTGCTTACTCATGAATCCTTTCCTCTTCACTGTCACCAGAAAGAGAAAAGCTCCAGTTGCTGTGCTTGTACCCTCCATCTCGTCTGGCCTCTGATCTATCCAGGGCTTGAATTGAATAATAAACCAGACTCACGTCAGTGCAGGGACACACAGCGGCAACACAAGCACATCAGATGAAATGAAGCCACAATTCAGGGCTGATCATTTCAACTAGATCATGTGAAAATCTGGTGAAAATTAGCAGAAAAAAGAACTTTAGGTTCCTTGCTAATTTTGCAACTGCAAAAGCATCGTTCTATAAATAACACAAATACACTCATGTCACTGCAGTTAGGTTTGATCTTTCTTTTTGCAGACTTCATTAAGCATGCTGACGAACGATTAATCGATTAGTCTATAAAATGTCAGAAAATATAAAAAGGCCTTGGTAGTTTCCAAAGTGAAGTCTTGTTAGTCGGTCCAAATCTCAAAGATATTTACTTTATTATGATATAAAACTGAGAAAAGCTGGAAACCTCCATATTTCAGAGGCTGGAAACAGCATTTAAAGACAATTTTGCATGAAACTAGCAAAATAGTTGGTGATTATTTTCTGTTAGACTAATCGTTGCAGCTCTGATGGTGATAGATTGGACAATACTGATATCCCTCTTTAAATAAAGACTATTAACACACCAAATATTATGATCTGTGACATGAGTAGGTATAAACCTGACTGTACATGTGTAAAATTATTATCAGATTTCCCCAAACTTTAGGAATCCTGGATGTATAACACATAGAAGGTGACATTTTCTCCAATAAACAAAATCACATTGTTTACAGCTGAACACGTTTACACCTCCCACCAGTGTTTATGTGACAAAGTGAAAACAAGTGTGCATCAATAAAAACCTTTGTGGATATTTTTGCTCATTAACAAAGTTTCTTACTAAACATCCTCCAACAATGAGCATCTCCAGCTCGTGCACGGTTTAGAAACATCCATGTTCATAACAATGACCGAAGCAGAGAATAAAACACCGGCACCTTCTCTCAAGCCAAATTCAAGCACCTTGCAAGTATTTCCAGGATGCATTTTCAAGCTTTTCCAGCACCACTGAGCTGTGGTAAATTACGAAAAAAGGGAAAAACAATTACATCCATCTCCGAATTATTTTATTTCTGTGTGCAAAAAGCAAACTATTCAAATCAGAGAGCGATTTATTCTGAAAGTAATAATAACGTTTCAAGACCTTGTATCAAAATCCAAGTACCACATTACATTTCAAACGTGTTTTCAAGGATTTCCAGCACCGGCACGAAGCCTGAAAACATCCCAATGAGATGCAGCCTGAGAGAGAGCAGCACATTTGTGCAGAGGGCGACGCCTGTAATCTGACCCGAGGTGAGTGGCATCAGGCCTCTCTACGCCGTGTTTACAGGAATGTGGAAGCAAGCACTGCCGCCAATTAGCCCCCTGACCTTTGTGGGAAGTCAACATAATTAGCCGTTTTATTTAATATTGCACAGATTATTTATAAGGTTAACTTTTGCACTTGCAATTTGTTTTGTTTCAAACACAGCTATTTTCATTAAAAAAAAAAGATGTTTTTTTTTATATTTTACATTTATTCTGTGTTTATTGTTATGCACCAAAACAAGGAGGCACATTCCTTGTATGTGAAAACCTTCTTAGCATTAAACCTGATTTTCTCCATTAATGAAATGATAAAATTCACTGTTTCTGCTTTAAGGGACGTTCATCCAGTCATGACGGGCTGTCACAGCGAGCGCCGGCACATATCGGGTCTTATTTATCGAAAACATTTGGGAAAAGAGGACAATTGTTCATTGTTTCATTGTTCAATTGTATCAAACCAGTTCTCAGTTTCAGCCCCGAGTTCAGGTAACGACGACAAAGCGCTGGACCGAAGCCAAACTCCTGAGTGAAGTCATGAACCCACAACGGTGAAAAGAAAGTCACAGAAGTGCTTTAGTGGCACAAGATGCACAGCCAGGCAGGAGAAGCTCAACATGAAGAGGAAGACGTCGCCGCCGTCAGGGTCCGGGGTCCGGTTCCCAACCTGGCCCTGATGCTAAAAGTGTTCCCAGCCACAACACATTCCTCTCAAGGCAAACTCTGACTTAGCAGTTTGTCTGAAAAGCTGAGAAACGTAAACGTTTTTTAAGATTTCTGCATGTGAAATGTGCAGACACGTGTAGATCTGATCCCATCCAACAAGATCCTTCTTTTTATCCATCAAACTCAAGAGTCTGCAGGGAAATTCAGCTGAAAAAGTGCATTTATTAACGTCTGCCGGTGGATTCACGTGCAAATGTTTTAGGTGTCGGACGATAAAAACATCCGTCGTCTCGATGCCTGATAATAATTACAGAATTACACCACTTTCGGTGTTTAATGGTCAAGTGGCGGCGCCTTTAAGAGCCAATCAAACTGGAGGAATGAAGTTAATCTACCGGCACCAGCCGATTGTGGGTCCATGTGGAGAGGAAGCCCCCCCCCCCAGTGTAAACACACCGTGGCTGCAGACTGGAGGAGGGAAAGTGCACGTTTGAAGCGTGAGATGGTGGCTCGATCGCAGCTTCTCTGCTCTTTTATACAAACTGAAGACTATAAAGTTCTGTAAAGCAGAGCTCTGCCACTGAAAGGTGCCGCAGAGTTAAACACCGTCTTGTTTACTAATGAAACAGTATTAATACATTACAGATATATCTCGGGGTGTATATTAAATAGTACAAACAAACAAAGAAGTACATTTTATGACGGGCCAACAGAAAACACGTCGCACTATAAACTGTTTTAATCACACTTATGTGGCAGTTTTGTTTTATGAAATTGTTTTACAAGGCCAACAATTACTTGCTGTGTTTTATGCATTTAATGGTTTAGCTTTTATGAAGTGACTTGTGGCTCTTTTTATCACAGAGAAACAAATATTTAAAAAGAAAAACATCATTTCAGAAAGTATTGTTATAGCAACAACTACTACTCATCAATAAAAATCCTTCTTGCAGGTTCATTTCATGAGTCAGATTTCAGACAGAAAGAGTGATTTTATTTATTTTAAATATCTTTTTATGCTTTAGCTCTGTGTGCAGAACTATTCTGTTTAAATGAAGGAGACGCAGCAGAGATCTTTACTTGCACTTTGTTTAAGTACAACAAGGTAACGAGAATTATCTGATAATTGTTTGTCTTAGAGATCAAATGATAAGTAAATTAAACAGAAACAGAAATATTTAGACAATTGATAATTGTTCCAGTAATTTTTTTTAAGTATCGACTGTAATCTTTTGTGGTAAATTATTTGTTAACTGAAAATCTTTTTGGTTTTCGACTTGTGACTAAATAAAACAAGGACTTTGAGGAGGCTTTGGGTAAATATACGTACAATTTATAGACCAAACTATAGAGAAAATAATCAGCAGATCACTTGGTAATAAAAATAGTTTGTCTTTGTTCTATGAGAGAAACAACAATAATCAAACGATGCATCAGGATTAATCCAGGCACTTTTACATCTCTGTGTTATACTGTATTTGCGTGAAGTTTAATTGCAATTACCTCCTAAAAAGGGGTTATTGGGGTGATAAAACTATAGTGATGCACCAACTCTTACATAATACCAACGCTGTTGTTGCCACACAAATCTTTAGCAAATGTTTCCCTTTTCCCTGCGGCGCTGGCTTCATATGTCTTCCCCAAATCAACTGCAACGACTGTGACGTGAATATCAAAAACAACTGCCAAATACAAAACACACAAAGTGAGGTTACGAATGCGGAAGTCTTTCTTTGGACGAGGGAAACATAATATATTGGATGATGCATTCCCTGCTTCAACAAAAGCATCACCTCAGCACTGCGGTTTTACAAAACCTCCCGTACACAACCAAGTTAATGCACGATATCCGCCTGGCTGCGAGCCCACAAGTGGCTGAAATACAGGACTTAAAAGCTGCGGATTCTGAGCGTCTCAGTGCATTTTGTGCAGCTGCAGGAGCGGAGGAGCAGGCAGTGAAGAGATGGGACGAGTGGCTAAACAGTCTGAACGTTAAAAAGGGGGAAAACTGCTGCCTGTGGTTTTTTTTGGGAGAATTATCCATTTCAGGGGCTTTTTAAATGACAAGAATAATAATCTTCAAAAGTTCAAAAATCATAGTAGATTATGATTCCAGAGCTCGCCTGCTTCAGTCATCTCGTTCAATCCTGCTCGAGCCAAATTAAGCCAGTTCTAATCTCTTCCAGCTGAAACACAGTCAACCCTCAAAGTCTGCAGGAGTTATGCTTCCAGCTTAATAAATCACATCAGACGCCATGATAGCGTAATATAATGTAAGTGAGGGGACATTTACATTCCTGCTGAGCTTCAGTACATTTATTTGCAGCACAAATCCAGGATAGAGGATCTCTGGCGACAGCTACTGCTGCGCAGACCTGCTTTATCCAAACAGACTGAAGTGAGCGGCGAACTTTGACTGTCACATGATCAAATTTAAAAGGCTTGTTGTCAGTCGGCCCTCAGAGGAAGTGGAACTCATACTAAACATGCAGTAAAGCTACACAAAAAAAACTGGTTTTTGCAGGTGGCTCACTTGGCTACGAGGTGAAAACATATAACAATGAAGTGCAGCATCCGTGTTTAAGTACTGCTTTATAATTGAGGCTTTAAATGCCCTAAAATAACAATAGCTAGAAGGTCACTCGGAGAGCGCAGACCTCCCCCAAGGCCGTCTCCATGAGTGACCGAGTGTATCTGAAAAACAGCTTCCTCCTCGGCCCGTGCTTCAGCCGTCCACCAAGTTTCATGCAAATCGGGCCGGTAGTTTTCTACACAAACAGACAAACAAACCAACAAAACGAGCTGAAAACGTAACTTCCTTGGTGGAGGTAATAATAATAAAGAATGCACGTTTTGCTAATTAAAACTTATACAAAGAAAACTAGAAACGTATGAATGCCGAAGCCCTGCACCACAAATTGCAGATGCATTTGCACGTGCCAATCATTTGGGAAACTTGCCACTGTCGTCATTAGCATATGGAATAAGTCTTCACTAAAATGTTACTGTGGTTTCTTTTTAAATGACGCTGAAGCTCAAAGAAGAACTGAAACAGTGGAGAACTTTTGGTAAAAGGATAACGCAGGAATTATTCTTTATCTCTCTGATTGTCAACAAATTCCATGAAAATAAAAGACTAAAAACAGCAATGTGTTTATCTGGCTCTCTGCGATCTGACGTCACGCCTGTGGTTTTCAGCTTCAGTGAAGATGTTAATCTTTAAAAACACTAACTGTATTTTGTTATTATGCATATATTAAGTATATAGCTACATCCGTGCTTCTTCGTGCCACTGAGCGAGGCAGCGATGACTCTTCAGTTTAAAGGTGCAGGGGAGCCTCACTAAGATGTTTTTAATGCAGTTTATTTTATTTTTTAAATGTATTTTAAGTGTGTAGCCCCTTAAACTAAAAATGTGAACCATTCTACAACGTGAAGACCAACATGAGTAATGACATCCTCAGTTATTAATCCAAGTGTATTACTAAGAAGGGTGATTGTGCACTAATAGACTGGTGTCTTCTAAGCTAAGAGAGCACTAACTATAAGATGGAAAAGTATGAATCGATATATAAAGATCGAAAACAAAACAAACATGCATGATTAAAGGGAAGCTGGCAGCTTTTCTTTAATATCTCGGGAAGCTTCATGGAGGTTTAGAAACAAAAAAGTTGTTAATGATCGATAAATGAGATTGGACAATGCTTCTAAAAGGTTTTCTGTACGCGTCCCTTACAAATAAATCAACCCAAAGACTGTTAGCAGATCATTAAAATAAGATTATAAAGAGTAGGAGCCTCTGTGATCAGGAACTGAAGAATATTCTCCTGTTTATTTGAGCTTTTATTTACTTGTCTATGCCTTTGATTGTATACTGTATTAACAGAGCATTGTATCATTACGTCATGCTTTGTTATAATTGGAAAAAATAAAAGAAATTAAGGTATTGTTCAAAAAAAAAAAATGACAGTAGCAGCATGAAAGATTTCTGTTTACAATTTGCCTATTAATGTTAGCCAGCTAAATCTTGAAGCTATGCAGTTAGCATGCTAGTCTGGACACTTCTGGGTGTCACTTCATGTTTTAATCTTTATTATTTAAGAGTTGATGCATTTGAATATGTTGTATAAACGTGATGAGGGGCTAACAGTCTAGCAAAAGGCAGGAAGGCCCGTCGGTGTCGCTACATACTGCAGACCCAGCTAACGTCAGCGCTAACGATGCTAGCTCAAGGCTCGCAGCCCCAAAGATTCACTTTAAAATACACAGAACCGGGCCAAACCGGGCCAAACCGGGCCACCCAGCCAGTGTTCCGTCTTCCTCACCCAAGGCCCAAATATGTGGCACTGTCACCGGCCTGCAGCGCTCATTGCCCCCCGGCTAGCTGAGGATGTTAAGCAGCATTATGAGGCTAACGTTAGCCACCTAGCTCCCACTGGGCTCCACACATATTTTGGGTCCATTATTTGTGGAGCCAGAAATCTGCCTCCGCGAGCCGGGATCCAGAGCCCTGTGTGCGGGTAAAATGGCAGCTGGAGCGACCGGAGTGTCGCAGCTTACCTTCAAAGAGAAAGCTGCGGTTGTGGGCCATGTTTATTCCATGATCCTCCTCAGATGATAGTGTCGCTCATCGGAGACCCGCGGCAGCAGATCGGCTCTATGTAGCTGCCCGATGAGAGAAAACCCGCCTCACTGCCGGAAGTCTAGCAACTGTGGCTTCAAAATAAAAGCTGTTTATTTTTAAATAGATATTTTAAGTACTAACACCACTTTGTTACATTTAAAAGTCCTGCTGTCAAAGTCAAAGTCATATATTCTTCTGATTATATTTAAGTATCATCAGAAAAATGTAGTTAAAGTATTAAAAGTATAAAAATGTCCCCTGTGGCTGTTATACTATATATATATATATATATATATATATGTTGTATCATTAGATTATTATTACTCGTGCATTAATGTAAAAGCAGGTTTTTACTGTTGTAGGTTGAGGTGGAGTTCATTTTTTTTTTTTCAACTATTAACTAATAATTATTTTCATTATGGATTAATCTGCTGATTATTTTACTACTACTATTATTATTATTATCATTATTAATATTATTATTAACATTATTATTATTACTATTATTATTATTACTATTATAATCATTATTACTATTATTATTATTAATATTATTATTATTACTATTATTATTATTATTATTATTAACATTATTATTATTACTAGTATTATTATTGCTATTATTACTATTATTATTAATAATATTATTATTATTACTATTATTATTAATATTATTATTATTATTATCATTATTTATTTTACAAAATTGATCTAACTGTTCTTGTTATTTTATTTTGCACTGGTGTAGTGTTACTTATTATACACTTTATTTGTACACGTTATTGTAATTTACTTTTCTACTTTAGTTTACTTATTTTACTGCTTTATCTTACTCGTTTTTACAATTATATTCGCGCTGGTGTTAGTGTTAGTGTTCTTATACGCTTTATATTTATTATATTATTGTGTTTTATTTTAATTCTCACGTTGATGTAATTTTTTGTAAGTTTTGAGCGATCTCTGGTATAAGAATTTCCTTCAGGATATTTAAAGTTTAATCTTATCTTTTCCCCATTATTCATTTGAATGTTTGGGTTGTAAAAATAGTGAAAATAGTGAGAAATGCCGTCACAATGAACCAGAGCCCAAAGAGACACCTTCACAATAGTTCAGAAGAGAAGAAAGATCTAAGGCAAAAAGTTAAAACACCTTTAATCTTTAACAATGTTTGATTTTGTCGGAGCAACAGCCCAAACCTCAACATTATTTAAACATATATTTAAATCCTAATATCTAATACAGCAACACATCCTCGTACAACGGTTTGCATGATAATTTACGAAAATGTAAACACAAAGAGCCTGAATATAGTCGAGTAAATAATAGAAACACGTCTCAGTATAATGTGATATAATTCAACAGCAGCAACTACAACCTCCACAATAATCATAACCTCTCTCTAAAACAGTTTCAACAAAAAAACTTATATATTTTTATCTTATAACCTCCATGAAGGAAGGATTATCGCAGGACTGGAGTATTACACTGAATTAGTTTTAAGATTAGATAAGATTTTAGCCTTTATTGATCCAAAGCAGGGTCATTAGTTAGGCATAGTCCTACCTAAAAAAGTGCCAACTGAGCATATATCTGTCTAATAAATATGTATATATGTATGTGCATGTATGTATATGTCTAATAAAGTCTCACACCAATGAGCTCGACTATGACACCGTCACAGTTCAATCTCATAATCGTCTTTTTTTGTGTCTTCTGTATTAATTTAAATCATTTTAAACTTCATACTTCAACTTCATTCCACATAAAAGCTGATGTTGAAACATAGTTGGACGTACACAAGGGGAAAGTGACTGACATGTAATTACTTTACATTTACTGCAGACTCCCACTACCAAAGTGCTTATTAGTCACTCTGTGGAAGACTGAACCAAAAGCCTGAAACATACTTTTATTCTGAAGGGGATTTTCCGGAAATCCAATGTTTTAATTTCGGTGAGATTGGAAGCCAATGCACGAGCCTGGAGTTTGTAAATGTCAACTTTTTATTCTGACAGCTATTAATCCCACTTTTAAAATGCACACAAATTAGTTTATTTAAAAATTAAATATTCAAATACACTGCAGAATAAAAAATAAATAAATTTTAAAAAAGCTTCAGAAAGTAAAATAATCTAATTTTAATGTCATAATTGATGAATTATGAGATAATGTCAGGGAAATAAATACACAATTAAAAAAAACGTGATTTAATGAAACAAAGTATTGAAAACCCAATGGGAATAATTCACTTTTTTAAACTTTTTTTTCTATAATTTATTTATTTGGCATGTAGCAGGATTATTTGATAATTAGAGATATATTAATAAAAAAATAACTTCTAATAAGAAAGAGGTGCAGAGGTTGTATTTACAGTCTATCTTCCTTCTTATTCTCCAGTTAGATGAAGAGACACTGATCAGAGCTAGATGGCGATGTTCCTCATTAAAATACAATAATCCCCTTCAGCATCATCATCATCATAGTTATTCTACACTCCTGATACCCCAAAATGTTGCAGATTATACCTAAATAAGTAATAATAAATGCACTATAACATTAATATTTGAGATATTTACAAATGTTTTGCTATGATCAGATGATATGATGGGGTTATTAAGCATTCTTGGATTTATAATATCAATCATAGTCATTATCAGTCGATATATAGTTAATTATTTTGTCTATAAATTGTCACAAAATGGTGAACAATGCTCATCTGCTAGGGTCGGACTGAAAAACATTCAATAATCGCAGCTTTCTTTGCTCCTTTTCAATTATTTAAATACGTGTTCGTACATTTAATCTCCATTTAAACGTATTTAATCATGTTTTCAATCAATGGTTTAGTCTATTCATTTATTTAGAAAAGAGTAAAACACAGTAAACCCCAGAGCCCATGGCCACGTCTTCAAATGGCTCGTATTGTCTAAAACAGTATACAGTATATACAGTATAACATACATATATTCCCTTTACAAGGCTGTGAAACGCACAACAGCAGCACATTCTTACATTTGAGAAGCTGGAAACAGCAAATGTTTGACGCTTTGATCATCAAAATCGTTGGTGGTTGATTTCCTTTTTTATTCAGCCGTAAAGCTTTCTACACAAAAGTAAGTAAAAAGCAAAGCTACGATTGGTCATAATATCCATCCATATATGCACGTGTTATCAAGAGATCTGTTTTTACAGATTAAACATACAACGTGTTGATTAATGAGCTTCAGACGTGCTGGCAGGTTCATTCTTCATGTTGGGAGAGAAGCACGCTAGCAGTTTCCCTCTGCTTCCAGTCTCTATGCTAAGCTACGCTAACGGTCTCCTGGCTCCCACAAATGGTTTAAATCTTCTCATCTATCTCTTGTTATTCCCCACACTGTTTAACTTTACATCAAGCTGTCAGCATGCTCCTGCCTCACATGAGAGCACAGCACAGTCCCCTGCAGTAAACAGTGTATATACTATATATACTATATATACTATATATAGTATGTATAGTATATTTTGCATATATAGCGTTGACTTCATGATGATTTACAGTGAAATGTGCAGAGCTGCAGCAGCCGCAGAGGGAACTGAGTCATGGCAGCGCTCACATTAATGGAGCGTCACAGATAAAGCAGCAGCTGGACGTCTGGGTGGAGTGAACGATTATTATTATTGTTCAGCGTCACGGCTCGATGGAGGGCAACGTCTGTCTATTTTTGTCGTCCACCACTTTGGTTCAGACTGAAATATCTCAACAAATGTTGGATGGATTGCCATGAAATTTTGTGCACATATTCATGTTCCCAAGAGGATGAATCGTATGGATTTTGGTGATCCTCTGCCGTTTCCTCTAGCGCCCCCTGCAGGTCAATATGGTCACATTTCCTGCCAAATATCTCCTAATTTTCTGCATGCATTGGGCCAAAATTTGGTACAAATATTCATGTTCCCCAGATGATGTATCCTTTTGATTTTGGGTTACTCTGTGACTTTGCTTGTAGCGCCACCTGCAGGTCAGAAGCTTCACTTATCCTGCCAAATATCTCCTAATCTTCTGCATGCATTGGGCCAAAATTTGGTACAAATATTCATGTTCCCCAGATGATGTATGCTCCGGATTTTGTGATAACAAAACACACAATAAATTACAAAAAAATATCATTTCATTATTACATATATAATGTAAATGTAATATTATGCACTTTATTTATATTATTATTAAATTGCAATATATATAATATAATACATTTTTTTATTTTTTTACCGACACAAAAAAAAACGTTTTATTCTTTCTGCACGGCCCGGGACCAAATGACCCACGGCCCGGTACTGGTCCGCGGACCGGTGGTTGGGGACCCCTGCCCCAGAGGATGAAATGTTATAATTATGCTGATTCTCTGATTTGTCCCCTTTGAGCCTTTCTCTGAGCAGAAAAAGTCGGTCCATTAGCCCTGTTGGCCATTAGCCCTGTTAGCCATTAGCCCTGTTAGCATGAATACAGCGTTAGCTAACAGCTCGCTAGGTCTCCTGTAGTCAGCGCTAGCTTCGGTTATCTTACATTTGTGTGAAAATCAAGACAGACACAACTCCTTATCCGCAGCTGAAGCCAGAGTCCAAACTGAAGCAGTCGTTGAGCCCTAGCGCCCCCTACAGGCCGGAGTCAGCAGCCAACGGCGGCGTAAAACACCCAACAAAATGTGTGTTTGCTTTTTTTAATTGTAAATCATTGGAGGTCTTTGAGAATGCAGAGAAACTTGCGGCTGATGGTGCATTGAGAGATTGAGAGTATGAGAGATTAGCTGCAGACACACACACACACACATCTCCGCTACAGCTAAACTGTGTTTATTAACCCCACTTAGGAGAAATGGAGCCGTTGACCCGTTTTTGAATCAACACCTCGTCTTGCACCGACCTCGTGTCAGAGTGTGTGGGTGTGTGAACGTCGGCGTCCAACATCTGCTTCATTTCATGGCGAGATGATGACGTGAGAACGAATCCTTCGCACTACAAATGTGTGTGAACATATTGGACACTGAGTGTTTCTTGGTGATATCTGTGCATTAAGCCTCAGTGTTGTGTCTGTGAAGCTTTGTAGCTCGACTTCTCACTCTTTCTCATTTATATAACACTCGCTTTTCATTAGGAGCAAATGTTCTCGTATTTACAGCCATGAATAAATCACTCGGTGTTTGAAAAAGACTCCTGGCCCTCGCTCGCTCCCAGCTTCGGTGAAAACTGCTGAGACAGGAGAGAAAAACAACGAATAAAGAGAAATTAGTGAGCAGCCATTCATTTACACAGCTGAGCTGCAGTAAAACGGAGCCGGAGGACGGCACGATGTGGAAAAACTGCAGGAAAAAAACACATTAACAAGGTGATTGCCAACAATAATGAACTTTATCAATGATATTACAAAGAGGTTTCTTGCTTTGAATCCCTTTATATGATGTTTTATGTTTTTAATGGCTCCCATCACTCAATCAAATAGAAATATTTGAGCTTTCTTCCATCGTTTCACACACATTTCCACAAAATTCTGCCTATTTTTGGCTGCACAGCACGACTTAATTAAGTTTAACAGGTTATTTTCACACGACGGGGCAATTTTTTTGGGCACATTGTCAATATTTTCTCACAAACTACTAACTAGCCTTACAGAAATGAACATTTTCTTTTCTTTGTCAGTCCAAAATGAAACATTTCTAACCAGTTTCTGTGAAAATAACACGGTTAGAGGATTGTGAAGCTTTGCATCTCTGAAGGTTTGTGTGGCTGCATTATTGGATCAAATGGAAATTTGATTTCTAATTTAAAACAAATTTGATCTGATTTAAAATAATAACCATAAATCCAGATTTAGTGTCTTTGGAGACACTGGGATCTCCGCTAGAAATAAAAATAGATTTATGTGGATTTAAACTATATTTTTCTGCACAGCAGGACATTAGTAATGACGTCGAAGGGGAATTCAGTTTAACCGGTGATGTTATTTTCACACATGGAGGATATATTCTCAATATATTTCCCACAAACTACAAAGTTTACATAAATGCATCTCATTTGTCAGTCCTATTATTAAAAAATAAGACTTTTAGAAGATATCTGAGTGTTTGTGTGGCTACATTATTGGATCAAATGGAAATTCCAATTTAAAACTAATTTAATCTGATTTAAAATAATAACCATAAATGCAACACGACATATTTGGTCTGTTTGGAAACATTGGGACCTCTGGAGCTAAACTACACTTTTACTTTACTGGTTTCTGTGACTGCAGAGGATCTGTGAAGGTGTGTGTGGCTGCATTATTGGATCAAAAGGAAATTTGATTTCCATTTAAAACTTTAATTTAATCTGATTTAAGATAATAACAATAAATCCACCCTGACATGTTCGGGATCTTTGGAAGCGACTAGAATTGAACGTTTCTGGCTTTGAGAAATAGAAAACAAAACAACCTGCTAATGCAAACGTCAGCGAGCCGAACCGAGCCGAACCGAACCGGACCGGCTGATCACTCAGCTGTTGGGGTTTTGTTGAAGCTTCAGTCAGTTCAGCTGCTCACACTGAGAACACATGTTAAATATAGACTCACTGAGCAGAAACACACAGAGAGAGACAGAGAGAGAGAGAGAGAGAGAGAGAGAGAGAGAGAGAGAGAGAGAGACAGACAGAGA
>CALSBV010007577.1:1134-29778 GCA_943590825.1 Bovichtus diacanthus | reverse complement strand
ATACTAGAGCCAATACATTATAAGAATTCAATATGAGTCAAACATCATGCCTGGATCCTTGAATCTAATGAAACTTACCCTGTCGTGAGGAGTCAAGCAAGGCAGATGGATTATTATTTCTCTCACTTTCACCCTGCTCACAATGGTCGACATATTCCGCCGTAAGTACCCATTGTACAGCTTGTTATTGGCAAATGACATCTGTGAAATGAGAAAGTGGAAAAAAAAAAAACACGGAGATAGTAAAGACTTCAATTTCCTTTTGAGTAATTTCTACTTCTGATACCCATACAAGGTCTGTGCAGTGTAGTTTTGCAACGTTGTACTTCCCCAGTTGGCAAGGCGCCTTAGCTACATTACTTTACTACATGTTAAATGACTTTTTTTTTACTTTATGAAACCGAAAGTGAAAGTGAAGATCAGCCACCCGCAGCATTGAGGGGGAAAGGAAAAAAAACTATAATCGCTTTAAATTACGAGAAACATTAACAAAAACAATTCCCTTTTCAAGGGAAGGACGACACTCCTTCATTTTAAGGTTGCAGTTGTCTGGAGTATGAAGTGGGTGAACAGGCCCTGACTAGTCACTGATTAATCCCTTCCAGACTCCAGTTTAATATCTGAACTTCAAATGTGCAGCATGAACGTCTCAAACGTCACACATTTCTATGGCTTTTCAGGGTCAAATATAAAGCTTATAAAACACTTTCTTTTGTATTGAATACACCTTGAAACCTTCACTTTGTTTGTACTTAAACAGTCATCTGAAGTAATCTGTTGTCAGGTTCAAGCCAGGGGGAACGATTTCGCAGGATAATCTGTCATCACCGGCCACATCAAATGACGCAGTACGTTAAAGTTTAGTGTAAACGTGGGACAGAAGTCTGGAATAAATGTCAGAGGAAGGAGCCAAAGAGCAAAGTCTTCCTCGCTGTATCATTAGCCCTCAGAGGCTATGGTTTACCTGACACTCTCACTCACACTCACACACACACACGCACACGCGCACACACACACACACACCAGAGCCTGTCAGGTAGATATACTGTTGTGTTCAGGCCTTAAAAGGAATGTGGAAAGTTTGTGTTTATTATTTTCAGGCATGCATCTAAATGTAAATTGATGAGAGATTGCAGATTAACAAGACAAGAAGGTGGTGTCAGAGGGGAAAAACCACCTTGACACGAAGGAGAATTATGCAGAGCTGAGCTAAAGGAGTGACCTCTAAACAAACTAGCAGGTCATGACAGTTCTGTACTTGGCAGTTTTTTTTTTAAATTAAATAACCTGCCAAAAAAGTGAAAGCAGATATATTTAGATTTACATACTGGCATGGGGAAATAACCCATCAAGCAAGTTTTGGAGTAAAACAAGTGACTAAACTGGTTGGGAAAATAAAAAGTAAAAAAGGCATCAGACAAACAACAAGGTCGATAGTGGCTGTATAAATATCGTGAAACCTTTCTTTGAGTTAAACATAAATTAAAAAAAACTGCACACAAAATACAAGCACGATATGGACTGATATGTGTTTAAATATATCGTGACATATACTGTTTTGAGCCTATATTTGGATAAAACAACTGACTAAGGAGATTGGGAGGAAACAAACAAGGCTGCACACAAAAAAGGACGATAGAGGCTGCTATATGGCTGTATATAAGTGAAATATATCGTGAAAAAATACTACCTCAAGCCTTTTTCTGTGTTGAAATCTGACTAAAAAGATTGGGGTCAATTAAAAAAAGGCTGCACACAAACTACGAGGACGATAGTGACTGATATCTGCCTGAAAAATATGGAAATATACCGTGAAATATACTTTTCAAGCCTGTTTATGTGCTAAGAAGATTAGAAAGAATTAAAATAAGCCTGCACACAAACAACAAAGACGATTAGAGACTAATATATGTATCTGTAATATCTGTAAATAACTGAAAATATGTCGCGAAAATAAACTAGCAAACATGAATTAACGTTAGCTTTCAAAAGTTAGCAACTGTTTAATACGGCGCAACCTAGCTAATGTCAACCGCTGTTTCCGGAGTTGGCTTCATTGACCCAAACACTAAATGAAACAGCAGTTATATCGATCTACAGACTTAATAAAGGTTAATTGATGGCTCATTTCGCGTAATATAGTGCTCACCTTTCGTGTTGCGGTGGTTCAGCAGTTCGTGAATCCCTCTCTGACGCTATTCCTGCTCTCACATTAAAACCTGCGATGTCTCCTTCGCACACATCTGCTCAACGGTTCCCTCTACGGAGCTCCTCGTTCTCAATTCCTATTGGACAACAGCGCCGTCAGTCAAAGAGTGGACCAACAGGATTGCAGTTAGGCTGTAAAGAAGGCGGGGCGTGCTTAATCTTGACCATGATTTTCTTCAATGCTGTGATGGGATGGCAGCAGAATTAGATTGGATCTGGAGTTCTGGTTTACATCTGTTTTTAATCCCTGATCCTAATCCGTGCACATGGACACACACACACACAGAGGGGAGGGGACAAACTGTGTTGTTTATTTATGCATGGAATAGAAAATATATAGCCTTATAACCAATATATGACCATGACAAAGCAGACAGTGGTGGAATGTAAGTATAGAATACAAAATATATTGTTTACTTTTTGCATGCAAAATGCAGAAATTTGCTGTTAAAAGGGTGCATTAAAACACTTCATATCACATCCAGGCAGGACACATTAAAACACATTATATAAAAACACAATACACAATAGAAGCTACATTAAAAGGAGCATCAGGTACTTGATTTCGAGGACTGAAGCAAGGTTGAATAAATAAATATAAATGCTTCAAGTGCTACTTGAATATGTCAATTTCATGCTACCTTTTACTTCTACTTCACTTCAAATCAGAGAGAAATATTGTACTTTCTACTACACTAGGTTTATTAACAAGCTACAGTTCCAGCTACAGTTAAGATTTTACATTCAAAACATGTGATTATATTCTAAAATATGATGCATTGTTATCAATTAAAATACCTAACATTACATTAGCATTGCTATTTAATAATAATAATCCAATGTTATGATATTTTGTATAGATTGATCATATGGTTTTCTGAGAAATGATTATCTGCAAATTAACTAGTAACTGCAGAAATGTGGTGAAGTATAAAGTAGCATGACATTTAAATACTCAAGTAAAGTACCTCAAATGTGTACTTTAGTACAGTACTTGAGTGAAAGTTCTTTCACTTTAGTTATATTGACTTTTTATAACATTTGTGCTATAAGTATAATGTTTATGCAGATATGCATTTTAGTATGCAGCACAGATTTAAACCTATCTCCATTTAATCATGACTAATCTCTGTGAAACAACGATGAGCAGTGGCCACATTGGTTAATTTATTTATTTTTTATTTATACATACCCTCATTATTAATCCACACTTCCCTCTGTACCATGTATATATATATATATATATATATATATATATATATATATTTACATTTTGTTTTATAAATGTTTGCTTAATGTTCTCAAAAAGGAAAATGCCTTTTTTCCTTATTACCCCTCTATGTGTGTTTTTTTTTAATATTATTACTCTTGAAGACTTTCCAATAGAAACAAGATAAGACGCATTTTATTGATCCCCTGCAGGGAAAAGCGTGTAATTGAGTGTGTAAAATAAAGTGTGTAAAACGTCACATGGAGGCAGAAAAATACCCAAGTGCAAGACAAAAATACTAAATAAGGCACAAAGGAGGTCTCTACACTTACAGGGTCTAAATAAACAGTTTATTTCTCTTTGTCTCTGGCCTGAGGGAGATTTATGATTCTTCAAATATGCACCTTTATCTTTAAAGTCAAGTACATCGGTGCAGACTTGCTTTAAAAAAGATATTTATTATTTATTATTGTGTAATTGTCAATTTAATTGTCATACAACTAGAAAAATCCAATCACTCCATTTATTTTTTCTCTGTTTGACCTTTATTAATTTTTTTAAATGTGCAAATAAAACATAAAAAGAAGATTTTGTAGTTCAAATCATTGTCTTGAAAAGAGAAATAAACTATTTATTTGGAGCCTAACAGTGTGAAAACCTCTTTTGTGGCCTAAAACAATACACGAGGTAACAAACACGTCTGATATATTCTGCACTTTCTCCTAATAACTGCTGAATAATAAAACACAAGAGTTAAATTACTTTGAATTATTGCTAAAACAAAAATGTACATGTTAAGTAAAATCATTTCTCAACAGAAGATGGCGCCACTTACTAACCGAGCATTTGTGCAGAAATATACTGTACACAAAAATATTCACGTTTAACCTCCTGAATAAAATAAACAGGCCTCCAATTATCTGTTTTACCAGGAGATATGACAATAATCTAATTCAATGCAAGAACTACGTTTTTGATCTCTCTTTATTTAAGAAAGCATGGTTAAATTACACACTCCCTGTCCATACCAGGGAGACATATACAAAGTTTGAAAAAGGAAAAAAAATTAAGAAAAAGTCATTCAAATTCAAAATAATGTATCATTGGTCCAAAAGAAACACATAATTAGTTTTAATTGCCTTCCTATTCTTAAGGTTTCTTCGTTCTTAGTTAATTTACTTCTGGTAATACCAGAAGTAAATTAACATGAACAGGATCCCAGTAATCTGAATTACTGGAGGATTATGTGAAGGATAATGACCTCAGGCAGGATGCTCGGTCATTATATAGCAGGTCATTTAAACCAAGACTGAATATGTTTGAGTGCACTGCTTGAATATAAAGCTTTTTTTAAAAGATCAGATGCTTTTTATCCAGCAAACGACGTACTATAAATACATATTTGATTGCATTATTCATATTAAAGTAAAAACACATCTCCCAAGGTGCCTTGGGACTTCACAAATTGCCAATATAAATTGGATTACTGTGGTTGCTATGCACTGCACCTGTCAATCAAACCATGTGGGTGGGACTAGTCTGTGACATTTCCTTCATGCATTCCTTTCTTTTGTTTCTGCATGTAGGTGGCGCTCTTTTCTTCATAATTTTTTTCTTTATTGTTTTTTTTGACAGGGAAAATACATGTAGGCATTGTTACATTTAAATAAAGTGCAACCAATGCAATGTTTATTGGACTTCTAGCCGTAGGTAATTTACAGACTTTATCATTTTATCATTTTTCTTCTTGGATTTGAATATTTTTACTTTCTGCAACTCAGACGTTGAAAGCATAGAACACTTTTTTATTTTATTTTGCAGATTAACCAGGACCCTTTGGGATACTTTTGAATTTTGGATAATTGATCAAATAATTTAGATTCTAACATTTGAAAATAAAAAGTTTGGACTGGCAAAATAATTCATCCATAAATGTGGTTTTACATTTTTTTTATACATATCTAAACGAGACAATTCTATACGAAAAATATGTAAAATGTTGTAAAATTCAAAAAGCCCTATATCTTTAGGAATATATTTGTTCTATAATTTCTTATTGACGACTTGTGTTTTTAAAAAATGTAATTTAATGAAAAGTCTAGAAAAGCAAATATTGTGTTGAATTGGCTTTATAGATAAGAAAACCAAAGATGTGTTAGTATGAATATGTTTTTTTTTATCATGACGATTACTACTTTTAAGATATTTGATGAAAGCACTGCTCACTGCCTGCAGTCCAGACATCCGATTGGACAGTTTATTATCTAGGTTATAGTATTTTAATCATAGTTTTTTTGTCTGTCAGTGATTCAAAACATTTAAAAACATTTAAAAGATAAAATCAGACAACAAACCTGCTACTAAACCATCTTTATAAGGTGAAATCCCAGCTCTGTAACTCTCCATGCAGCTCAGAACAAATGCTAAAACTATTAGCGAGTCCTGTTTTAACTCAAGTCTGCTGCAAACCTTTCATCATATCTTGCAGGGCAATTCTTCCTTTGCAGGACGAAGGACATAAACAAAGCCACAGCGAGAGCATGAAGGCAACACCAACCATCCATCACGGTTGAGTGGAGAGAAAAAACACCATGTACGTCTCAATAAAAGAGAAGGACTCGTCTCTTTTCAGAGGACTTTAGCTTTAAAACCACAGCGCACTGATAAGAAATGTATTCATAATATGCAAGATTCTCATGCAGCTCCGCACAAATATCAGGCTTTAGCGGTTTAATGTATCTAAAGTATTAAAAGTAAAAGTAGTCAATGCAGAAAACATTCCCCTGTGATTATACTACAATAATAAAATAATATCATTAGATTATTATTACTAATGCATTCATATAAAAGTAGGGTTTTACCGTTGTAGTTGATTGAGGTGGAGCTCATTTAAAATTATATTAAAATGAAGATTATGGTTCTTAAGAATTTAGAAAAATGTGAGACTTTCACAATGTTTTGTCCAACTAATAGTACAAAATAATCAAAAATTAATTAAAAATCATTAAAATAATGAAAAGGAAAAACAGCAAATCTTCACATTTAAGAAGCTGGAACCATGAAAGCTTTTACATCTTTGCCTTAAAAAAGATTTCAAATGATGATTAAAAAATAGATTAATCTTCTGTCAATCAACTCATTGACTAATTGCTTGAGCTTTATTTACATCTACTGTTAGGTAGTTTAATTTATAACCTCTGCACATGTTTTATCTGCCAACATCTTCATTTGTAAAGTAACTCAAGCTGTAAAATAAGTAAAAAGAGGCATGAAAAGAAAACTCAGCCATCAAATGCCACCTTGTTTTATTCCTCCTGCTCATCAAACCTGACGGCTTTTTCATTTTCTACGAGTTCAGATCTTGAGTAAAGTTGATGAGTTCGGTGTTGAGCAGAGACGGCTGACCTTTAACCCACATATGAATAGTTTCACCGGCTGCATGAATGATGATGAATATTTATAAACTGCACACTGAGGGCAGCTCTATAGAGCACACACGTGGAGCAGAAATGGGGCCCGTGTGGACTTTATCCCCCAAAGGCAGTTTAATTTCTTTCATGCCAGCATTATGTTTAAACAGCAAAGTGAACCAAGCATTGTGGCTGCATCCCACAACAGGCTTTAATCATAATGGACATTACCACTTACTGTATGTCTGAGAACATTAAACATCTCATGATTGTTACCCTTCATGTGATATCTGTGACGCGAGGAATGAGCGAGGACGCTCTTCTCAGATCGCTCTGGGTTATGAGAAAGAGCCTGATTGTCTGCTGAGTGCATGAAGATTGTGTCTGCCTGAACAGATGAGTGCCGATGATCCGAATCCTGAAGAGCTCACACATGCACTAACACCATCGGGGTTAAAGGTCGGACCTCTTTTGGGGTTTTAATCCATTAATGGCAGCAAACAGCGGTGGAGAAGGCAAATAAAGTCAGTTTATACACTTTCAGCGAGGAATTGAGTGTTTGCAACAAACAGCCTGGATTCTGCCGGACAACTAACAGATGTTATCAGGCCATTAAATGGCCGTTATCAGTTGTTTTCACGGCCAGTGTGATGCAGTAGCACGCTAAAAGAGAAACCTGCTGATGTGTTTGCTGAACGGTGACCTGAAATGATCCGTCTGTAATGTGAAGGTGAGCCCCGTTAAGTCTCGCGGGACACCCGAGGACAACGCAGCTACTACCAGTACAACTGAAGCCAGCGGGTCATATGGTTATTCTTAAGTAAAGTAGCCTACTTTATCTTTGTAAATTCTATTTTTTTGGTCTATTTGAACAACACTAAGCTGTTTTGTTTTTCATATTAAACATTGTTTTTGTGTATAAATGCTTCAAGCAGACGTTAAAAGCAGAGTCGTAGTACAACAAAGACTCTTCATAGTATCTTAACTATAACATTCAACTACTTTCTGTACTTCTCTGTTGCTGTGACATTTTAATTATGTCACAGCAATCTTATCTTATCTTTTCTTTTCTTTTCTTATAATTTTTTATCATTTCTTATCTTTTCTTATCTTTTCTTATCTTTTCTTATCTTTTCTTACCTTTTCTTTTGTTATCTTTCTATTTTCAATTTCAATTTCTATTTCTTATCATTTCTTATCTTTTTCTTATCTTTTTCTTAACTTTTCTTATAATTTCTTATAATTTCTTATAATTTCTTATCTTTTTCATTTCTTATATTTTTCTTATCTTTTTCTTAACTTTTCTTATCATTTCTTATCTTTTTCTTTTCATTTCTTATCTTAACTTCTCTTATCATTTCTTATCTTTTTCTTAACTTTTTCTTATCTTTTCTTATCTTTTCTTATCTTTTCTTATCTTTTCTTATCGTTTCTTATCTTTTCTTGTCCTTTTCATTTCTTATCTTTTTCTTATCTTTTTCTTATCTTTTCTTATCTTTTCTTATCTTTTTCTTATCATTTCTTATCTTTTTCTTATCTTTTTCTTATCTTTTCTTATCTTTTTCTTATAATTTCTTATCTTTTTCTTAACTTTTTCTTAACGTTTCTTAACTTTTCTTATCTTTTCTTATTTTTTCTTATCTTTTCTTATCGTTTCTTATAATTTCTTATCTTTTTCTTATCTTTTCTTATCATTTCTTATCTTTTTCTTGTCTTATCTTATCTTTTCGTATCAAACTGTAAATCTCTAATCTCTAATCTATATCTCTAAAAGGTGTTGTGAATTTCTAAATCACTCAGCGTTTTTTTTACACTTCTTTCATTATAATTTATTCCCTGAAAGGTTATGAGCACACTGTTGTCAGCAGTGTGCTCATCTTTAATTAATGTAGGAGGAGAAATCCGGGAGAATTATTTTTTAGACTCCTTGATTGGCTGAGAAAGTGATGGAGAACTCTATAAATAAAGTGAATAATACAAATAAAAAACCAAGTGACCCAGGGGAAGACATTTGAAGACATGGTCCATTGTCAATGAATAAATGATGTGCACCAGCCTGATGAAGAGCTTTAGAGGCTTGTTTTTTTTTTTACTCTTTTCGACCTGTAACCTTTCTTTTCACTCAGGCAGACTAAAATGTCAAATCTGCTGGGGCGTCTGAGCCACGGGCGGCCGCTGCTTTACTGGTAAACACACAGACGACTAAAAGCAGGTTTCTTTTCACGACCGCTGAACGGTTAGACAGTTAACGCAGGTTGTGTGGGGTGCTGATGGGCAGCTGATCATCCTCTATATATCAGAGCAAAACAAGTAACACATCATGAAAAACAATCGAAGTATCTACCAAGGCCGGATTTCTCATTTTAACTGTGTAAAAAGTCAATTTACTACCCAACACATCAAAGTTAACTCAAACTACAAGCTCATGTTGTCTAATAAAGGCTTTAGTGATGATTTTACATTACTTTATTTGTACTTTTAATTACTTTATCTGCCTTTATAGTCGAATATAAACAATGTGACAAATGAAAAACTTTACTTCAATCCTATTTATCATCTATATGCAGTTTATAAACAAATAATAAATAGTTTATAATACATTATCATATAGTTATAAGCAGATATAGGGACATTTTAAAGTGTTTCTTAATGTATTTTCCACCGTTATAGGAAACATATTACTGAAACGCTTCCTTTGTATCTATAATCAGTATATAAACCTTTAATAAATGTGTTATAACACATATAATGTAGTTGTACGCATATATACGTGTTTCTTGTCACAGGAGAAGTTTTAATTGTTTACAGATGACGCACTTAAAAATGTCCATGTAGCTGCGTACAGCTACACTATATTGTGTTATAAACCATTTATTGAATGTTTATGTACTTCTTATACACAGTGGTGAGAAAGTAACTAAGTACTGTACTGAAGTACAATTTTGAAGTACTTTTACTTTACTTGAGTATTTCCATTTTATGCTACTTTATACTTCTACTTTAGTACATTTTAGAGGCAAATGTTGTCATTTTTACTCCACTACATTCATTTGATAACTTCAGTACGTAATCATGTTTATTAGATTAGATGATACAAAATATCAAAGAATAAATGATCATTTATTATTATAGATTAAGTACCCAACATTAAAGCCCAATAATATAATATATATTATTGTGCATAATGAGTACTTTTACTTTTGTTACTTTAAATATATGTTGATTATAATACTTTAGTACTTTTACTTTTACCTGTCATTCACTTTTAACACATTTCTACACTGTGGCATTTGTAGTTCTCAGTACTTCTTCTGCAGCTTATGCATCCTGAATAGGTTAGAAATGCACAATACACTTTTATACCCACTTCCTCATGCTGAGAGAGAAAAAATAAAGACAAATATTGACCAGCTTTTACACAAAATGCTGCTTTCAATGACATCTTATGATTGACCTAAAACATGCAGCTGGATTAGTTGTGAGTTTTAATTTGGATAAATGATCTCTGCATGTCATCTCATAACCTCTTGAATTAAATGGAGAGATTTGATGGTACAGTTGTGTTTTATCCGTGATTAAGATGAGGCTGAGTGATTGTATAGCCTTTGAAAAAAACAACAAACAAAAAAAAAAACCAGAGCAGTCCATATTTGAGAATGTTTTAATACCCATGATACTTACACAATCACAACACAGTCCTTAATGCTGTCCTGTGTCTTTACATTGGTTTGTACAAAGCTCCTCTAATAAAGGGGATTTACTCGACAGTGCAGCAAAACTGCAGGCAATAACAGATATTCAAAATAGAAACATGTGTAACATCAAAACATAATTTTACATCTAATGAAACTCACGACAGCAAACAGCCATTCAACGAGGGTCTGCACTGTGGGTCAACACACTAGAAACCAGCTGATAACAAGTTAAAAAAAACACTTTTTACATTTGATCCACTACAACATTTTCTCTTCTCTCTCCCATGGAACCGGATCCTGCGCCTCCTCGACGTGCGTATTCCTGCGCCCTGTCCAAAAGTGCTCCACATCTGGGAAGGTCTTGTCCCTCTCCTGTGAGACCTCGTTGTCGACGGCGTTGGCTCCGACTTCTGCTCCGTTCCCCTCCGTTTTCGGACAAGTGTTGCTCCGGAGCTGCTTTGAGCCTCTGCAGGTCGCGAGGAACCAGATGCGGATCAGTCCTTGGCGCACGTCGTCGTACATGGTGATTAGGATTACTGGAGAGAGGGCGCTGCATGCGTAAAGGAGGACTTGCGCAAACATGATCAAACCAACTGGAGGTTTGTTGTACCCAAGCCTGATCCAGGTGAATGTCCCCCACTCTGGCAGCAGCATCATTCCCAGGGCGCCGCTTAGAGACAGTAACACCAGGGTAACTTTGCTCTGATGCTGCGGGCTGGGCGCGTGGTTCACCGCGGTGTGCATCGCTTTTGTGTAGTAGGCAAGTGTGAAGATGACCGGCACCACAAAGGTTGCAGTGGGATAAATCTTGTAAAACACACTCATGAAGTCAGATGCACACACTGGTATTTTAGAGACGCAAATAGTGTCGCGGCCTTGCGGCACCAAAGAGGCGAAGAGCATCTGGGGGATCGGAAACATCATCGACACGATGCAAATGAACGCCAGGGCTCCGTGAATCCACGTCGGGCCGTGGAGGGGCCCCGCAGCGGGGCGGGGGACCAAAGTGTGTTTGGCTCTGGTGGTGACTGCAAGGATTAAAGTTTTTGCAACCACACACGAGTGCTGGAACCAGTCCGTGGTGCTGCAGACGAAACTCCCCAGGGTCCAGGTCTGCTTGTAGTAGGTGACGGCGCGCACGGGGGCGCACAGCAGCAGGATCACCAAGTCCGTGGAGGCGAGAGAGGCGAGGAGCGCTTTCACCTCAGTGCCCTTTCCGTTTCTAAAGTCACGGATGAAAATCAGCAAAACGAGCAAATTCCCAACTGCTCCGGACACGCAGATCCCGATGAGGACGACAGGCATGGCTGTCTTGGTGTCCTCCCCCTGGAGAAGTTGAACCCCTCCAACGAAATCAGAAAAGGAGACATTTGCAGGTCGATCAATATCCATCTCCTAAAGTAAAAAAAAAAAAATCGCAGTAAACTTAAATTTAATTTCTTTTGAGTTCAACTTTTCTGCTTCAGCTCTGTGCGTCCTGGAGGGGAAAGAAGGTGGGGAGCTGTCCACGGCGCGGCGGTGCTGAAACGCTGCTGACTGGGTCGTGATCGCATCAGCAAGTGGGTGAGCAGTCTGGCAGGTAGGCTATTTCAAGTGCTGCCATTTAGCATCGTCAACCACTCACGTCATTTTATCAGTGTGCAGCTCCAGGCTGCAGCCAGACCAAATGTGAGCGCAGCGTGACGTGATTTACATTCAAAACCTCAGAGGGATCAGTGAGTTATCTCTTTAATTTAAAATGTAACGTGTAGATACAGGCTCGAACTTCTCCTGGAATCCCTGACGAATAAATGGCATGTAATGCAGCCATGTTAAATGTTCAAATTAATCATATCATGCTGCAAAATCGGGCTAAAAGGCAATGCAACTAATCAATAGAGACAAATGTCCATTTTAAATGTCTTAATCTCGTCTTAATATATGCAGACTACCAAAAATATTCTCTTAAATCGCTGGATTAGTGGCTCAAGTGTCTCTAACTTTGGAAATTTACAAAACAGTCCTTTTAAAATGAGCATGTCCAATCATTAATCCCATTAACCATCCATTTAAGGGCTAAACATTGGTCTATGAGAGATGAAAAAAAGTATTTATGGACCTTTAAAGTACTTATTCTGTCCACACATAAAAAATGTAAAGGTGCTTTAAAGTTACTTTGGACAGAAGAAAACTGTTTTCTCCTCACAAATGAAATGTTGAACACATATTTAATAAAAAAACAAATCTTTGTTCCATTCAATACTTGGTCTGGTATGACCACTAGCTTATAGTAGCTAATGTTATTCTACATTTTCCACTTGTGACCACAGTGTTCAGCAAAGGTTACACAGGCTCCCTTTAACTTATTGTTTTGTTCAATGACTTGATTGGGTAAAAGCAGCTGGATTTTTGTAAAAAAAACAACAAAAAAACAACTTAATTCATGTCTTACTAATAAGCGTCCCGCCTAGACTGATGGTGCATTCCATATGTGGAGAGGTGAGGGTGCCCACTCAAATGCTGTCACCTCCTCTAAGAGGGCTGGTTGCTAGGAGACAGGAGCCACCATCACAGTATGGGGTTAGGAAGATGTGAGGGTGTCATGAAGTAGTGCAAGAAATGGTTTGATAAGGAGGCTTTAAAGTGACTCTGGAGCTTTAGATGTAGTGAATGAATTGTTACGATGGTGTGATTGCAGAGGGGGAAAAAAAGGCTCTGGTGGGTGATATAATAGCGCAAGCAAGGATTCTTCCCTGGCGGCGTGCAGTAATCAGAATTAAATTATATGTTACGCATTGTGCAAGCCTAAGAATACGAGCAGGTTTTACTGCTCCCACTGATTTCACATCAGTGTAACACACATGCAACATTCAAATCTGCATTTCTTTATTCAGAAATGCACTTATAATTTCCAGTATCCCACATGTCAAGACCTGCAACATATTGCTAGATTAATAAGTAATAATACTATAAATAATAATAACCTCATTTTATAAAGCACATTTTGTAACGGCTGGTGGTAACCACAAAGAATAGGACTCAAATGCACGACTCAGACACAGGTGGTAAATTCAATGCAATGTCTTTACTTGCCGGAAAACAGGTTCGGTACAAGGGCGGTCAAAGGGAGACAAACAAATCTGACAGGAAGGAGGCAAAGGGCGTAGTCAAAAACACAAGCAGAGATCAGGGTAACCAGGAACATGGAGACAGGGAAAATGGCGGGACGCTTGATACAGTGAACAAAGACAAACTGGCAACAGACAAACTGACAAGAGTGCTTTATAAAAGGAGAGACTGATGAGGGGAGTGACAACAGGTGAGGTGGCTGCAGGACCGAAGAGACAGGTGAACACAATCAGGGCAGGAAGTGAAGTTGGCTGTGACGAGAGGAAAAGGTGAGCGACACAATAAAACAGGAAACAGATAAAATGAATCTTTAACTATGGGAGAGGGCGGGATGTGACACATTTCATGAGATGCAGCTTCACTGAACAAGATCAAAAGCAAAGTTAAGAATTTAAATAGGCAGTAACACTAAGTAATATGTTTGATTACAATATAATCAAAAAAATCCACACAGACCACAAAGAGATACAAATGTTCTACAAAAAGATGCAAAACGACCAAAAAGAGTTACTATAAACTATAGAACTACTATAAAAACCACAAAAAGAGGACAAACATCTACACAGAGATGTAGAACAACCAAAAATAGATGCAAAATGACTACATGGAGATAAAACAAATTACCAAAAAGATGTCTCTGGCTCATGTTATATGTAGGAGAGATGGGGGCCCTTTACGTGTCTCATAATCCGTCCATGCTCACAATGTTTCCATGCTGATGTTAATCAGCTATAATGTTGACCATGTTCACTATCTAAGTTAAGCATTTACAAGTGAGGACACTGAAGAAGAAGGTCGTGTCATTAGTTTTGCAGGTTTTTGGTCCTAAAACAAAGTATCGGACAAATTGAATCTTTGACGTGATGCTAGAGACAAAAGTCAGGATAACCAGAGTTAATTCTGTGAGGATCGTGAATGTCTTACTTCTGCCCGCCCGTATCCCCTCTCACCTCCAGTCTATCGCTCCTGACCTTCTTCCTTTTCTCATCTCATCAACACTTCCTTAACAACTGATTTTTTCCCAAACAATCTTAAAGAGGCAAGAGTGAACCCTCTCCTAAAGAAACCCACACTCGACCCTTCTGAAGTGAACAACTACAGACCTGTTCTTGTTTTACCTTCTCCAGAACAATCTTTTTGATCCGCACCAATCTAGTTTTAAGGCAGGCCACTCAACTGAGACTGCCCTCCTGTAGGAACTTCACACCTCCCTCTCCTCTATTGTCATCCTCTTGGACACATTGAACCACCAGGTCCTCCTTTACACCCTCCAAGAACTGGGAGTATCAGGCCCCTGTTAACTCACCACTGGGGTTCCTCAGGGCTCCGTCCTGGGTCCCCTCCTCTTTTCTCTGTACACCAATTCACTTGTCTCTGTCATTCACTCTGATGATTTCTCCTACCACAGCTACGCAGATGACACTCAACTGATTCTGTCTTTTCCCAGATCTGAAACCCAGGTGGAGGCACAGATCTCTGCTTGTCTGGCTGACATCTCTCAGTGGATGTCTGCACACCACTTGAAACTCAACCTCGACAAGACCGAAGGACTCTCCCATCCAAGACCTTACTAT
This sequence comes from Bovichtus diacanthus, assembly GCA_943590825.1. Taxonomy (NCBI): domain Eukaryota; kingdom Metazoa; phylum Chordata; class Actinopteri; order Perciformes; family Bovichtidae; genus Bovichtus; species Bovichtus diacanthus. The sequence continues at coordinate 14,573 of CALSBV010007577.1, read as the reverse complement.
CAACATCGGAACCTCGGTTGTTTCTTGGACTGCAAGGACTCTGGTTGTGACACTGGACGACCAACAGTCCTTCTCCACCAGCATCGCAGCAACAGCCCGCTCCTGCAGGCACACTCTCTACAACATCAGGAGGATTCGTCCTCTTCTGACTCAGAAGGCAACACAGGTTCTGGTCCAGGCTCTTGTTCTCTCACGTCTTGACTCCTGCTGGACTTCATACATGTGCCATCCGACCTCTACAGCTCATCCAGAATGCTGCAACCCGACTGGTCTTCAACCTCTCCCAGTTCTCCACCACTACACCTCTCCGCTCCCTTCACTGGTTACCAGTGGCTGCCCTAATCTGCTTCCAGACTCTGGTGCTATCCTACCATGCAGTGAATGGATCAGCCCCTTCCTACATCCAGGCCACGGTCAAACCATACACATACAAAGTTCCTTCTTTTATGCCCCTACGGTAGATAAAACATGATAAAGTGCTCTCTTCCAGTGGAGAAAACGTGATGAAGTGTCATACAGGCTGTCCTAAATGCTACATAAATGCTGAATACTTTCTGCATGCTGGTGCCCCTTTTTTTTTTTCCCGCCCCTGCCCTTCAAACAGCGTGAATCCGCCACTGTTTGACGCTTATTATCAAATCCTAAATTGAGATGGTGAAAATGGAAAACCTGCTCATCAATCAGCATGTTAGCATTATCATTGTCAGTAAGTGGTAGTGTTAGCATTGCCTCAAAGCAGCGCTGTGCTAATACAGCCTCACTGAGTTGCTAGCACAGCTGTAGACTCTTAGTCTTGTTCTAATATATTATGGGTGTCAATGAAAAAAGTTAAAAAACTAATACATTTTGCTTGGAAAAGCTCTTGACCTCATAGGGTTGCATCATTCTGTCAATCATGGTTTTATGGTCCATTATAAGGTGCATTAATGTGCTGCAATTTTCTACTGTGTCACTTGAAAAAATAAGTCAGTTTTTAAATGGCAGCAGTCTCATCTTGGAATAAAAGACTTTGTCTGCGGGGTCTTGGAAGGATGAAAGTCTTCTTTTTCAATGCGCCTACGTGTAGTGTCTGGTACTTAGACTGTAATTGTGTGGCTTTTTTAAAAAAATTTCTTTATGAAACAACCCAGACCAACTGAGACACAAAAGCAAATGTCCATGAGGTTGTTTTCTGCTTCCACCTCCCCAGCCTAGACTGAATCAGTATAGTGTGAGAGCTGGATCCCTCACATGCCCTCGAGCCTTTTTACAGAAGGACAAAATAACAGAAAAAGAAAATGATAGAGAGGAGGGGGAGGAAGTGAACAAAAACCCAGAGCTGGGTAAGAGTCTAAATGAACTGCAGTAATGTTCCCTTTGGAGATATTCCGGAGTAGAAACAAAGATGAAGTACTTTTTTGACCACAGGGATGTGTACGCTAAAAAGCAAAGCCGTGATACATTTTCGTCCCAAATCCCTTGATGCAGAAAAGCTTTAACAATATCAAAGAAAATAAATGCAGGCTCGTTGTCATCAGCGTCATTCAGAGGGATCAAAGGTAAAAGGGTCTCCCCAGGTAACCGCAGACATAAGCCACATTGTTATTGATGTTATTGCTCAGAAGTGAAGAATTAGCAATTTGTTGTTGATGTTGCGACCCTGTTTTGCATGAAAACTGACTGCTTTCAAGTCCGTCCCCCCCGCCATCAGCTCCAGATGGAGAGTGATGGCTGCTAACATCAAGTTGCTCCTATAGGTGGCGAAGACTGACAGTTACCAAGACAACCTGTGGATGGAGACCACTTGACTTGCAGAGCTGCTTGTGACTGCTCAGGATGAATTTCATCTTCTTTTAAATGTTCCCGGCGTGTGTGAATAAATCTGTGTTAGGTTTGTGAAGAGCTGCAGGACACATCATTATCTTCATCATTGTTTAGTTCGTTTATTTCAGGCATCATGCAAAGAGATAAATGACTTTCAGCAAAAGGGCAGACTCCCGCCTGCAAAATGACAAATAATTAATGTCAGGATTTTTTTTAATAGTGTGTGTGGGAGGGGGAGCGGATGGGGGCTTTTCTCTTTTCTTCTTCTTCTTCTTTAATCATAAAAACATAAAATGCCCAAACATATGAAACTCAAAACAAGATATTAGCAGATACAGACTATATGTTTGGTGTATATTACTCCCATCCTCTGCTTTTTAATGATTTGTTTCGGGGTTTTGTTTATGCAGATGTATTTTACCACTATGCTGCTACCTGCTGAGACTTCCTGCTACCTGCTATCATGACTGATCACGGACACTGATAGCTTATTATCTGTCATATTTACAGTATTTAACTGTTTTTTTAAAGTTCAAAGTTATGCACAACAACGAAAACCAAAGGTGGAAGGTAACTAGGAACATTTACTACAATAACGACGTGTACTATGTACTATTGTGGGAAATATTGTACTTCACTACATTTATTTTGCATCTTTAGTCACTTTGCATTTTACAAAATTTAGGATTAGTTTAGTAACTATGATGCATGGTCATTGTTTAAAGAACCCAAAGTATAGTTAAAGTTATCTCCTTCAACATGCAACATTAAAAGATTCAGGATACAACAAAGGATTTATTTGTCACATTTACAATTTACATATATTTAAAATGGATTTAACCAGGAAGAGCCTCATTGCCTTAAGAATTAAAAACATTAATATAAATGATAAAGATTAAAATAATAAATGTATGTAATATAAGTATTTAAATGCATAGATGTATATAGCAGTGATTTACTCGAATCCGAAATCCGTTATTCGGGAAAACATATATGATATGATGGAAACAGATATTTCTTCTACCTGAAGTTGCTCGAAACTACTCGTTTAATTTACTACACATTATTGAAAAGTGAGCACTAGTCGTGTGTATAAGTATATAAATGTATATAAGTCACAGTTATAAGATAAACTGTACAATAAGATTTTCTGCTACAATAATATAATATGTGATAATAAAACACTTATATTTTTCATATTTAAAGTACTTTTGTTAATAATACATATGTACTTTTAACTAAGTAGGTAAAAGTTGAATATGTAACAGTATTTTTTACATTATAGTACAACATTTAAGTTACTGAAACGATAATATAACACCTTTCAGTTCAAATACTATTGGAAGATTTTCAAAATAAAAGCTATGCATCACATCAGAGAGCTTTAAGGTGTTAAAAAATTTCTTTATTTTCACATCAAGATGTTTCAAGGTTGTGAATCCTGACTGGTTGCACTGCATTCAGAATACTGAGAGGTTTTCTGTGCTTCATGTCAACAACTTGACAAATGTGTGACCTGCAGAAAAAACTAATAGAAGAGTGCCACCATGTGACAGACGAAGGAAACACAGAACTTACACCACAACAGTTATACCCGAGGCTCACTCCAAACAACACCACTTTATAACTGCACAGCACTTCCACTGTAAATTCAGACAAACTGAACATAATTTTTTACAGTAATTTGTCATATTTTTATTGTATTTTCTTTGGTATATTTGTGTTTCTTGTACACATTGTTATTTAATTTGTTTAATTTAATTTTATGTTATATAATAGTTTTTTAAAAATTCAATATTTGTTCTTATTTTTCCATTTTAATTGTTCTTTATAATAATACATTTTATTTGTGCATCAATACACCAAAGCAAATTCCTTGTATGTGGAAACCTACTTTTCAATAAACTGAATTCTGATTCTGATTTACATCCTAGTTTTTGTATAATATAATACTTAAAATAATAATTTACCAGATAAGATGAAGGTATTTCCACTTCCCCACTTCAGTTCGTCATCTTTGTATCTGTAACACATTTTATATGTTAAGAAAACAGCATTTGTTTTGCTCATTAAAACCTCCTGATATCAACAGTAGGTGGCAGCAGATGATAGCTTTTATAAATAACAACACAATCCAGCCACTAGATGTACACTTTGACATATGAATTGTTGATGGATGTGGTGAATCTGAATCAGGAAACATCTTTTGTCACTTTATTTAGCAGGTGCATGGTTAAAATTGAAAAGTGGGACGTTGCTCAAAAATAGGGCGACATGAAATAAAGATTTTCATTATCGATTAATATGCAGATTTGTTTCTCGATTAATTGTGTGGTCTTTAAAATGTCACAAAATAGTGAAATATATATATATATACATATATATATATACATATATATATATATGTATCTTTAAAAGTCTTGCTTGAGTCCGAAACCCAAATGTTCAGTTTAATATGATATAAAACAGAGAAAAGCGGGAAATCTCCATATTTGAGAAGATGAAAATTATTTTAACGATTTATCAATTATCAAAATAGTTGGCTATTATTTTTCTGTCAATGGACTAATCAATAAGTAGACTAATCCTTGCAGTGCTAGTTCTAAATTACCTATATTTATACTACTTATCCTTATTTCTATAGCCTATGGCTCAACAAAACTCTGAAGTATTTTAGAGATTTGTACAGATAGAGAAAAATTTAATTTAAATTTAGGTTTAATTTGATGTGTTTAAGTTTACTAACTTTTTCTCAAAAGCCTGTAAAAGAAGGCAAGATAGATGATTTAATTAGTATTAATTCATATTTTTCCAGCTCTGCATAGCAAATGTTTCTGTCAGTTGCACTCAATGATGATCTGAAGACGGGACTGTGAAACACAACATGTTGCTCTTATCTTTGGTAATAAAAGACACTTGTTTGTGTATTTATTTCTGTCACTTGACGTTTTTACTTTCACTTGACCTTTTTCATACAGACATACATTTAATCAATCTTAAAGTCAGGATGCTCCACATTAAATACATTCATCTGTGAGTAATATCTTCACACAAGAAATACAAAAATAAAACAGTCACACGAGTAAATGTGTTATTATGTGGAGCTGTTTCTGCGTGCACAATGTGAAAATCACACTTTGAGACAAGTTGCATTTTTGTTTTGTCAGTTAATCTGCATTTTGTGGACTATTTACTTGAAAACTATTCATTAAATATATATTTTTTAATGTTTCATCATGACTTTTATAACTTTTTTAAATGCTAAACATAGTCCCAAATAGCTCTTTTGCTTTTAAACATGTCTGTTTTTTTACTTATGGCCAAAATTAAATTGCCTTCGTGGAATAATAAAGTTGTATTGTATTGAACTGAATCCCTGAATCAATCCACACACACACACACTGCCTAATGATAATATAACTCTCTCCAAGTTTCCGGGACACTAGTATCTATGCTCACTAGTGAACCAAATGTGCATTAATCCTCTGCTAAAAATAGTTCCCAAAAATGCACAATTTCTTCCTGTTTGAGTTACGTATGCAAAACAACCACAGTGGCCAGCTATTTCAGGGAATTACTGAGCCTTTTAAATATGATACTCCTGATTTATAGACTGTTTTCTTTAAGATTTATGCCTTCAGAATGACAGACAGGGTGGAAAATGTAGAGAGATGAATGAACACATTGTTGGTTTGGGTCTTTTCATGGGACTTGCTGACAATACACGCTCATTAATCCATCTATGTATAACTTGAATCACTTCTTTGTGCAGTGAGTGCGAAAATAACAACCAAATTACTCTTCATTTTGGCACAAAAGGACCTCATTAAAACCCTCCAAGACCTGAAAAGGCTTCTATTCAATCTGTTCCACATGTAGGCTGATTAATAATTAGTTCAAATATGTCTTTCATGATGTTTTTACGAAACTTATGAAAGGGAAGAAAAGCCTGCGGCAGTCTCAGAAATAATATATTATATTACCACACACACAAACACACATGGTCAAACTGATTAAAGTTAAAGTTTTAATGCACACAATAAGAAAGCAAATGTGTTTTGTTTATGGACCCGTGCTTTTTTAAAAAATATTTAATCTAGATGACTTGTATGTGGGAACATACAAGTCATCTAGATTAAATATTTTATGCACACAAGGCCCCGCTAATCTTGTTCTCCATCGGCCCCTGTGCATAATGAAAAGGGACTTATCGCGATGCTGGCCTCGGGGTGACGTCGACTTTCTCCATTTCCGCCGAAAATAAGGTGAATGCCACTTAAACCACGTGACCGGCGGAAATCTCCCAGGACCCATAGGTGCCATCGCTGGCTGGAATGGGAACAATAACTCGGAGAGAATAAAATGAAGAGTTCAATTGGGAAGCGATTAAAATGAATAGAAGCTTTGACTAGATAAGACGCATACCATTTCCTCATCTATTTAACATTCATTGAATTGAATAATCCGGTCTTATTATCGTAAATAGTCTGCATATTTACCCTGAATATGCTAATTTATGTTTGTTGCAAGCCCTCTGTGACTTAATCATTTTTCCATGCATATCTCTGGCTTTCACCTATAGCTATTTCTAAAGAGGAGTGGAGAGAGAGAGGGAGAGCGAGAGACCTAGAGAGAGAGAGATCAACTCAGTTATATAGTGCTCATTGTTTCTGTAACTTTTCTATTAATTTTTTATTATTATTATTATTTTTTTTGCACTTTGCCCAGGGCCTACCGAGTTACATTTCAATCAAAAGATTCATTGTAAAGTCATTATCCCAAACTAGGCTCCGATAATTGGCTGTCATTTTGCATAGTGGTGGCACTCTGGCTTCAAGGCAAATGACTGCGGTCTTATCTTTCACTTTTAAGGAAAAATAATGGACAATTTATCATTAATCTTCTCCGGGAAATAATAACAAGTTAAATGTCATTCCCCGTGTCGCACATTACAAAAAAATAAATAAATAAAAAATGGTGTTGCTCAGGGCCTGAGCTGATCACTGGCTGACCTGTCCTCTTCACTGTGGAGGTGGAGGAGAAAAGTACCACAGCAGGCAGGCTGGACCAGAAAACATTACCTCCTCTGCAGCGCGGATATATACATGTAATATGAGTTATTACACATTTTATTCTACTTCTCCTGCAGCTCTTACTGCGTGGGTAGTTTTTCTCTTTTAACGCAGTCTTTGCCTCTAATAAATGTCTATATCATTTTTAATTGAAAGCTCCAGAACAGCTACTAAATGGACCTTTTTTTCTCTCTCACTGAATGTCTGCACAGTATTGAAATGAAATAATAGAGATTTTAAACCTGCCTTAAATTACAGTGAGCATCATGTCCGCTTTTATTTTTGTAAATGATGTTATTGTGATGCAGTAATTAGTCTGAATCTGTAAAAACAACCTGCACTGACAGCTGAATTACTGCCCTATAATAATATTACTTAATTATTTAGATCTCTGAGAGGATGCACTTTCCCAGTATCTGTTTGTTCATATCTGTTATGCCTTCATAAAGTTACAACGTTGAATACCTAAAGGTAAAAAAGGCAGCGCACACACAGATGTTCGTGTTAAAGTTGATTAATCTCAATTTCATGCTTGGATACATTGGTGAAAATTGTGTGCTATTGTTTTACCTTCAGGGTATTCAATGTAGGAATAATATAACAAAACTCAGGCAAGTTCAAAGTCAAGTTGAGTTTTATACAACTTGTCAAACCCGGGAAAAAAAAAAACCAGCTGGAAAGGTGGGACCCATTCAGCGATATGCTAACAGCGACATGCTAACAGCGACATGCTAACAGCAACATGCTAACAGCAACATGCTAACAGCGACATGCTAACAGCAACATGCTAACAAGCTCACAATAACATGCTGATGTGAAGCAGGTACAATGTTTACCATGTTCACCATCTTAGTTTAGCATGCTAACATTTACTAATTAGCTGTAAAGACAACTGAGGCTGATGGGAAAGTCATTAGTTTTGCAGGTTTTTGGTCATAAACCAAAGTGCATTTTGACCTGATGATGACCTGTAGATTTGAAGTTTATTTATAAAGCCATATATTACAAATTACACATTAGTCTCAGTGGATACGACCCCCTCTGTCCTTAGACCCTCGCACCACACAAGGAGAAACTCCCTAAAAGAAACCCCACAATTAAAGGAGGAAACAAGTAATAAACCTCAGGGAAAGACTGAGGACGATCCTCTTATATATTATATATAATATATATACATATACATATAGAGGATCCCTCTCCCAGGACGGACAGACGTGCAATAGATGTCGTGTGTACAGAACAAACAACATAGTAAAGTTAACAGATCGCCAAAGTTATAACACTTCATCCTGAGGGGACACAAATGTCTGTATAGTTTTGTTTTGAGGTAAGACTTCTGTGAGTGACCCCGTCCATGCTGAGGGCCTCATCAGTACACAATATGAGATAAATGGCGGAATGAAAGGTTGACATCAGCAGAGGACGACACTCATTCCCATTCGTTTATCGGATTAGAGGACGAGGCAGAATGATCGTTTGGCATTCAAAGGCAACTGTGTCCCAAAGAAAGGCTGTTTGTACAAGGATCAATTATCAATCAGTCTATAGGCGAGGACGGGAGATTACCACAGCTATACGAGTCGTGTTGACAAATAACCTCGCAGATCCTGGCAATGAATGCACACGGACAAACGCCTTTGGCTTTGACACTGGCCACTGCTGAAATTCAGATTAGAGTCCATCGCATCAGAAGATTAGTGCTGTTTATGTCTGCTCCATCGTTTCTGTCCTCATTTCAGCTGCATTTAGCTCCTGCACGGCCAATTATGCCCTTGTAAACTCACCGGTTACTTTCACTTTGTCAACAAATTTGTTTCTAGAAAATATATTTCCACGCAAAACCACTTTGTGCATTTTCTAATAATTTCATAATTGCACCGACATAAAGGAAAACAATTTCACTTAGAAAATACGAATTAAAATGTTGGCAAAATCTGTCACACACAATAAATTAAAAAAAAACGCATAATGAGCTACAGGTGCAGCTATACAGAGACAATAAACATGCACTGTGGGGCAGCAATTATAAATCATCTGGAATCAATTAAAAACAATCAGATAATAATAGTGAACAAGCTTTTAATGAATGAATAAATTATTGATGGATTATTTTTGGCTGTTGTAAATAATCTGATGGTGAAAAAAATAAATAATTAGTTTAGTAAACAGGTACACAGACACAAATTCCTACATATTTACATATTAATGTAAAATAAGAGCTTCAATTCATGCTTCTAACTTTAGATTTATCTGCCACATTTTATATGTTTTAAGAGGAGAAGTTTGAAAACATACAATGATTCAGAAGAGATGTGGCAGCTATAAACAATAATATTGGCTGTGTAATTTATCTAAAATGTTTTTCCTCTGTTCTCGTGTCAGTGACGAGAAGAGAGAAATGAAGAAGAGGAGAAATTCTAATTTCCTTTTGACTCAGTTTTTACCACATTTCTGCTACTGTAGGTTTCACAGCAAAACCAATACACACTTCTTTTATGTCGATGTACAGTAGCCTATGTTTTGCATTTAGAGAATGTACATATATATATATATATATATATATAAGGTACCGGGGCTGTTTGTCTTCATTAATTTAAGGTCTGATCACCAAAATGTTGTAAATAAAGTGAGTTCAAGTGATGGACAGAGTGCAGGATTTCTTGGTTCTTTCAATTTGAAATTGAACATCTGAACAAAACATTTGTTTTATAAACTATTCTCTTATAGTAAAGATTTACTGAAAAACTATTTATTAAACCACATAAACCACCAACTTAGAAGACAAGAAAACACAACAATGTAAGGACAGAATAGTATAAAAATCAGATAATTCTAAGAAACATGAAATGCTTTTTCAGCGATGCTTTGTTATATTCATGAATATCAACATGAGATGCAGCCACTGGGTTGTGAATCACAAGAAACTGCATGTTTTCGTTGTGAAAAGGTGCAACAGATGAGGATTAATTTGACCAAATGCTGCTGTTTGCTAAAGCTAAAATGTTAAACAAACGTCTCTACTTCTACAGCGATAAATAGAGTGAGATCATAATACTCTCAGGAAGGATATAAAAGGGGGTTTGACATGAATAGCAGCGGTCAGTGTTTCAGTTTGGAGGGCAGGTTGAAGGTTACGGAGAGCAAACAGACCCTCGTAATCCTGACCTTCTCTTTCTCCTGCAGCCGGGAGTTGACCTTGACAGTTAAGAACCGCCATGACTCCTCGGGCACGTCTGGACGCCCCTCAAAGTCGAGGGGACAGAGACAGACGGGCCTGCCCTGGAGGATCATGGGAAATGAATAGGAAGCAACATACATGCAGGGTTTGTGCTGATGCAGGGCTTCTTTCCAAGAACATTTAATGAAGGTGTGAATTATTCAGGCGTCCCAGAGCGTGATGGATCATGTCATGTCCAGATATTCACCCGCTTCAAATGAGATCAGCCCATTAAATGGCCGTTATCAGCCTCATATATATGGGTTACAAGGGGCCTGCTAAACCTACTACTAGGCTCACAACGCTCGTTTTCATCTATTCACGTGGTTGCTCACCGATACGAATACAGGAAGGAAGGGACGTAATTGACAGCGCAGTTTAGTTTTATGAGGACGTAACAGAGAGACCGGAAATTAGCACTTCTGGTTCCTTTGTCTTGAAGTCAATGGGTTTATATAAGTAAGTAAGTAAGTAATAAGGTTTGTGGTTAACACAAGTTTAAGAGATTTTAATAGTTTGTTTTACGACATAAAATACGTCAGTAAATACCAAACTTACTTGTGAATTTCTGAAGCTTTTATATCTTCTATATCTGTCTTAAAAACGTACGTATAGACGTACAAAAACACGACATCCCTGCACTACTCTATTTTCAGGAGACCAGGCTGTGCACCGTCATGATACAGTACAGTCGCCCAAAACGGACAAACCCAACTCTGGCTCTATAAGAGGATGTTTTTGATGTGACCTGAAGGCCACCGTTGTTCTCCGACGGGAAAGGGAGGGCTATATAGTCGGTTGCAATCTGCAATGTCACCACTAGATGCCACTAGATCCTACACGCCGGACCTTTAACACACTTTAATGCACGTTAATGGCTTCAAGGTGAGTTCCTATTTTTAATAAAAGAGACGTTCACTTGCATGAAAATGACACAGATTGTTTCTTTAAGTGTTGCTAATGTCTAAAATAATAATTAACTCCCTTTATGTGAAGTTTTTCCAGCAATCTGTCTCTTTCTCCAGGCATTTATTTCACCCTCGGTCCTGAGGAGGGTCACGCTGCTCCTCTGCCCTCATGACCTGCGGGGGGTCAACGAGAGCAGCTTTACAAATCCCGACTTTATAAAAACACTGGGAGAAGGTCCTCATGGGAATTAACCCGACGCAGGCAACCCCAAACAGTAAATTACAGGGGGCTTACATGATTCCTGCGTTCCCCGGGGACATCAAACAGTCAGACGGGCTCCGTTAAACTCGCCCCGCTCGCTCCACTTTAGATCTGCTTCTCTCTTTTGTTCCACTGTATTAGTTCAATCCCCTAAAGACTGCAGGGAGGCTGCACGCTGTGTTTCTCCCTCAGTTCATGAAGATGTTTTAAAGATGACATATTCTTGGTTTTACTAGTGAGTCAAGTCTTACGGATAAGATTTCGTCTGCTTTTCGTCTGCTTAGTTGCTCATGTGGGACGAAAAACATACATTTTGAGGGTAAAAAACAATAGAGAATAGCTGCATATCCAACTTTTTTAGTGTGTTAATACTATTCTGTATATGATGTTGTTTCATGATGAAGTGTGCATACTTTTCTTCCTCATCTGCTTCTTCTCTAATGTACTATTTTACATTTACTACATTTCCCAGATTAGCGTTTGCCCACAGCACAAATAAGCATGTTGAATTTAGTTTAGGTGCTAAAAAAAAAAGAAGATAATTATCTAAAAAGATCATCTTTTCTTGTAACTGCATTGCATTCTGGTCAATTGAGGCTGGTGTTGGTTATGACATCAGTTGCTTTTCCTTGTCTAAAAAAGGGATTCCTCGCCAAAACTGGTACAAAATAGTGTGGAAAACTGTAGTTGACCTTTGACACTTCTCAACTTGTGTTGTCTATATTTTCTAGTTATCAGGAATAATAAATAAAAAAAATCAGAGAAATAAAATACGAGATCGATAGACATTTTTCTTACTGTGGACAATGTTATTTGGGTCAAATTTTTTTCTCCAGCCTGCACAGAATATAAATATTTATGATTTTTTTTGCCATGGTAAAATTTTGCAACATATTTTCATGTTTTGATTGACTAACTGAAAAAGAGAGCAAACACAAAAATAGATCTAAAACTAGATCTTCGACAGCCATTTTTTTCTAATTGTGTGCAGATATTCGGGCTTCTTTCCATCATAAAAACAGTTGTTAAAACTAAGAATAAATTCAACTGTGAGACTTTATTTCTCATAACAGTTAGATAAAAATTATTTTTGTTTCTCTACAATGTACAAAATAAGAATATTTATGTTTGTTGAAAGTGTTTTTGGCATGAAATGATCAAATCTAGCAGCATATTGCCATGTTTTGTACGACTTCCTTCACTTTATATCAGTATTTTTCCTGCATGTTTGAGAACAGACGACCTGTTATTTGATCCAAACAAAAATGAAGGTTCAGTTCTCTTGTTATAATAACAAAATCAGAAATATTTTATGGATCCTCAGGAGGAAATTGGGTTACATTATAGATGCTCCATTTTAAAATAAAAATATATAAAAAAAATAGAAAGTTATAAGGAAAATAGAATTGAGAATGTAAAAAATGTGTGTATTATAATACAAAATCATAATAACAACAATAAATATGGAAAAATAGAATGAGAAATATGTATTAAAAAAAATTGTTTACTACAATATATACAATAGTGTAAATAATATTAATGCTGAGTGTTTAAAACGCCGGAATAGTGTGAATAAGAATATTACTTGCAACGGCAAACTACAGCTAGAAGCTTAAATGTTAAATATAGTGAGATCTGCTCGCTGCAGACGTAGAGGTCTGTATTGACTCGGGGACAATAGCTCGTGTGTCTGAGTGTTTTTTCTCAGCTCTTCATTGGGAGGAGCCCCGCTGGGAGCAGATTAGCCTCTTCATGGGGGATGTGACGCCCAGAGAGGAAGTATCAGAGGAGGACAAACACAAGGACAAATCATCTGGCCGTCACTTAATATTCACCACAGACAAGCATACAGCAGGTGAGGGCTTCCTCTGAGCTGCAGACTGAGATTTCCATTTCTTCGCTCCTTTGTTTTCCCCACATTTTGATCTCTATTAGCTGCCACTGAGATGATTGTTGCTCGTCTGCGGAGGCAGGGATGTTAAGTAACAGCAAAGGAAGTAAGGGAGTGAAAACACGGCTACATCTATGATTCATTAGGTTTTATAGATGTTAAAAGAAAGTGTTTATACGACACTAAAATCTTGCAGGAGTAGACACTGTTGCAAGTGGTGTAGGAAATAAAAATAAGTCTAAATTAAATTAAATTAAATTAAATTAAATTAAATTAAATTAAATTA
>CALSBV010007574.1:8406-15745 GCA_943590825.1 Bovichtus diacanthus | reverse complement strand
CACACACACACACACACACACACACACACACACACACACACACACACTAACTATCAAGACAATAATCACTTCCTGTTTACTAATCATAACTACCAAAACAATAATCACTTCCTGTTTACTAATCATAACTACCACAACAATAATCACTTCCTGTTTACTAATCATAACTACCACAACAATAATCACTTCCTGTTTACTAATCATAACTACCATAACAATAATCACTTCCTGTTTGCTAATCATAACTACCACAACAATAATCACTTCCTGTTTGCTAATCATAACTACCACAACAATAATCACTTCCTATTTACTAAAGGGTTCAATACGAAGAATGTTTGTTCATGCAGAATCTGGAAGGCTGTAATATAATGTAATGCAATATAATATAATGTAATATAATATAATATAATATAATATAATATAATATAATGTAATGTAATGTAATGTAATGTAATATAATATAATGTAAGGTAATGTAATGTAAGGTAATATAATATAATGTAATGTAATGTAATATAATATATTGTAATGTAATGTAATATAATATAATGTAATATAGTATAATATAATATAATATATTATATTATATTATATTATATTATAATGTAATGTAATGTAATGTAATGTAATATAATATGGTATATTATATTATAATGTAATGTAATATAATATGATATATCATATTATAATGTAATGTAATGTAATATAATATAATGTAATATATTACATTACATTATCATATATTATATGATAATGTAACAGTAACTACTATAACAACGTTGTTGTATGACGTCACTTGCAGAAATGTTCCATATTTTGCAGAAACGAACAGCAACAGCAGAAACTGACTAATGAATTTATTTGTTTTAGGAGAAACACTGAAGTGTTTATACAACACACACACACACACACACACACACACTCACACACACACATTCTCACACACACACACACTCACTCACTCACTCACTCACACACACACACACACACACACACACACACAAACACACACACAGACACACACACACGCACACACACAGACACGCACACACACACACACACAAACACACACACACACACACACACACTTGTATGTTTCTATGAATCAGCAGCTTTAAAACCTGAAACATCAACATGTAAAATATTTCATCTATCAAAATGCCGCTTTTAATCTTTATTTAATAATAATATAATAATAATAATAATAATAATAATGATAATAATAATATAAGAAAATGCAAGAGATTAAATAAATCAAAATTAAACAGAAAATAATATTTGTTAATATTGTATTATTGTGTTAATAAACTGACTCTGATACAAAATAATAACGTTATTGTTTTGATATAAATGATCATCGATCCATCATATAGCCCACCCCCTGTCCCCCCGTTCTGGGAGCTCGCGCCTGTCTCACCTGTTCCTTCACTTCGTACCTGACACTCACCGGAGCTGCACGCGCCCTGCGAGGAGGTTTAAACTATAAAGAAACTATACTGACGAAGTGTGAACTGCTTTATGTCGGGACTCTGAACCTGCAGCATCCGGATCAGAACCGCCAGCAGGAGTAACCGGAACCCGGACCAGGACCAGGTCCAGCACCGGGACCAGCACCGGGAACAGCACCAGCACCGGGACCAGCACCAGCACCGGAGGATGTCCCGGGCGGAGGAGCGCGAGGAGCCGGACTGCGTGTGCTCGGTCGGGATGAAGTTCACGTGGGACATCAACGACCCCAAACTGCCGCAGGTAACAAACACCTGAAGATTCAGTTTGTCTTTCAAACCCGTTTCACGTGTAAAAAAACGAGTCTGATTCTTAAATCTGCCTTTAAAACTTATATTATTCATATTGGTATTATGATATTGTTTCTGATTATCGTCATGATTTTCTTCCTTTTTTTTATTGAAAATAAACAAATATTCAGATTTTTTACCACCGAAATAAATGAAAATCAAACGGATTAATCATCTGAAACATTCACACACATGACAGTGAAGAGAAACATGTTTACAACATAATGTGAAAATATAGTCAGACAATAATAATGTGTGATTTTCTTAAACGCTATCGTCCGTCATTTCTCCCGACAATAAGGGGTTTAATAATATGTCATATTTATTCATACAAAAATTATCTTTATTAATAAAACATAAAGATAATTTAACTGAACAGTTTAATGAATAAATAAACTGCAACATTTTGTGATTTTCTTAAATAGTCTAAAAATTGTAGTTGAAATTCAGTTTGGTTGGGGGCTATAATCCATAACTTCTCAGGTAAAATCCTGTCTACTAAAACATAATGAGGAAACATGTTTACTAAAAATATCTGTAGTGATTAACAACATATAGACATTTTTATTATTTATCATTATTATTATTATTATCTACACCTGACCGCCTGAATGCCGTTTGGTTGGTTTGAGTTGGTCTGCAGCTTCATTTAGTTTGTTTGGTTTTAAATCAGGTTTAATTATTGATCACTCCAGATATTTGTATTAAACACGTTTCACGAAAGACCTAGTTTTATACAAAGTTTTTTTGAAGAGATGAAGTTTGTTATAATCAGGATTTTAGGAACTCCAGCTGAGAAAAAAGTAAGGATTATAGCCACTCTGTGCAATATCTTTAGTATTTAAGAACATCTCAAACCATCACATGTGATTTATTTATTTGTCGGTTTACTTATATTTCCTCTAAATATGTTTTAGTTTTTTGATCTCATGTTTCTTAAATCTGTATATTCAACAATACAATAAAATATAATTGAACTCCACCTTCAACAAACTCTGTGCATTCTTCTGATTATTCAAAGAAATCACGTATACAGTTTCAATTTATGTTTTAAATCTTCCTAAATACTTTTATTTTAACTTGTTTAGTTTTTTCACGAAAAAAAGGAAATTCTAAAGGTATTGAATCGAAAAAATGTCACAATAAACTTGTAATTAAATTCCTTTTAATGTCATTAAACCTCCAAATTTCCGGGTAAATTATTGACGACAGCTAACCAAACTCTGTACACGTTTTTGACTAATTAATGCCAAAATTCCTACATTTTCTTCGTTAGCTGAACATTTTATTTCATTTAAATGTTATTTCTGTACGTTATGATCATAAAGTTGTTTTAAAGCGTCAGAAGTGTCATTATAGATTTTAAATCGATTTTATTTTATTTAGTTTCTTATATACAAACACAATCAAGTCTCTAAATCTGGCTCTTATTGTTTTTCTCTGAAACATATTTAATATTAAACGAGTTTGAGGATATCTTTAGGAGATTTTGTTATAAATTTTACTGGAGAAATTATGGATTATATCCTGCAGCCAAACCTTTACAGAATCACAAAACATCACATATGTTTATTCATTCAGTGTTTTAAATATAAATCTTGACGAAACTAAATAAATTGTATTTTCATTTATTTAGTTTTTTGACTCTGTGTGTTACAAACTCATGGTAGTATCATATTATAAGGTGATAAAATAGCATTATTAAGAGATTTAGTGACGGATTTTTGAAACTTTATTTAATTGATTTAATGATTGATGATGATTTAATTAGTTTTTGTTAAACTGTAATAATCTGAAAAATAAAGATTTAACTCTGATTTACTTCATTAAACAGTAAAAACACATTATAAGTCTGTGAAGGAATAAAATACATAAAGTGTGAATTCAGTCAGAAACTTAATCTATAAAATATTTTCTTCTGCTGGTTTTTTAATGCGAGACTGCAGCCAAAAACATGTGGATTCATTTCATGCAATAAATTCTGAGATTTTTTATTTATCTTCTATAACTCGTCTTCTTTCAGCCTCATGTAAAGAAAACCTGAGACCCACGCTCAGTTTATTTGATCACTTTGTCTGTAAGAAGGGACTTTACACATTCAAACGTCACCTTGTGATGTGAATGTTCGTGTGATGTGTTGATATGAGAGTAATACATATAATATCTGACCTCAGATGTGTCGTGAAGGTCGTGCAGCCGCTGACTCACAGCTTCTCTGTTGTTGCTCAAACAGTCAAAACTGGTTTTTATATTTTTGTTTTCAGTGAAACCAAAACAAACAGAGTTTCTCATCCAGAGTGATCCTGATCAATATCTGTGATTAATTTACAGCTAACACACATCTACATATCAAGATCTTTACATCGATTCATAAAACAATCTTTAATGTGACTCTTTCAGGGGAACAGACAGATGTCAGCATGAAATACATAAATAAATACATAAACACACAAATACACTCCTGATGTCTCACCTTCATCAGATCATAACGTCTAAAACTACAACCAACCAGGAGGATACTGCTTACTGACCTGTCTGTCTGTCTGTCTGCCTGCCTTGTCTGCCTGTCTGCCTGTCTGTCTGCCTGCAGGACACGAAGCAGTTCGACCTGTTCCAGGAGTGGACAGATGGTTATGTGCGGTACATCTACAGCGGTGAGAAAACATTTAATCTCGTAAAGTTACAGATGAAACACATGATCAGTGTTATTATTATTGAGATTCAACACAAGCTGTTATCATTCATATTTAATTATTAAGATTTAAATGACGTCACACCATTAATATCAATCCCAGACCTGTAGGATCGTTTAAAGGAAGCTTATGACAATATTTATGTTCATTGTTACGCAGCGCCCTCTCGTGGCCGTATGATGCCACTGCGCAGAAGTGTGAACTTCATCACAGGTGGAACACGTGGAATGTCGTTAAGCTAACTGTCATTGAGCTAACTGTCGTTAAGCTAACTGTCGTTGAGCTAGCTGTCGTTAAGCTAACTGTCATTGAGCTAACTGTCGTTGAGCTAACTGTCGTTGAGCTAGCTGTCGTTGCGCTAGCTGTCGTTGAGCTAGCTGTCGTTCAGCTAGCTGTCGTTCAGCTAGCTGTCGTTGAGCTAGCTGTCGTTCAGCTAACTGACGTTCAGCTAGCTGTCGTTGAGCTAGCTGTGGTTGAGCCAGCTGTCGTTGAGCCAACTGACGTTGAGCCAACTGACGTTGAGCTAACTGTCGTTAAGATAGCTGTCGTTAAGATAGCTGTCGTTCAGCTAATTGTCGTTAATCTAACTGCCGCCTTGTTTTTAGCTGAAGATAAAAACACGCAGAGGCATCTCTCTGGCTGGGCGATGAGGAACACCAACAACCACAACTGTCAGATCCTGAAGAAGTCGTGTTTGGGCGTGGTGGTGTGTTCCCGCGGCTGCACGCTGCCCGACGGCTCCAGGCTGCAGCTCCGACCCGCCATCTGCGACAAGGCCCGGCAGAAACAGCAGAGTAAGAAAACCCAGAACCCGTCCAGGTACCCTCCACCTGTGTGCACCCATTAGCTGAGCGACTCTTGTGTTTCAGAGAAGCTGTGTCCGAGCTGTAACGCCCCTCTGGAGCTGCTGCCGTGTCGCGGCCACAGTGGATACCCCGTCACCAACTTCTGGAGGGTCGACGGGAAGGCCATCTTTTTCCAGGTCCTCACCTTTACCCTCGGGCTACACACAGACAAACGTGCTAAACATGCTAACTGGGCTAACCAAAAAGTTAAAGTCTGACCAGTTTGACATTTTTTTTTGACATTTGATAAAGTCAAAATGTCTAAATTCTAAATAATATGTTATTATACTAATGGTGTTGTGGTCCTTCAGGCTAAAGGGGTCCATGATCATCCCAGACCAGAGTCCAAGTCCGAGACTGAGGCCAGAAGAAGTTCATTGAAGAGACGCGTCAGCTCGCCGCCGTTCACCCCCAAGAGACGTCTCATGGAAACACAGGTCGCTACAACAAAGAACAACAACTGTTTGTTAGTGTTGTTGTTGTTTACCGTTTGTTTATTTGTTTGTTTTTACCGTTTCAGGCTCTGGGCCCCTCCCTCCTCTCCTGCGTAGATCCATCAGACAGAATCTCCTTCATCGAGCCCAATTACCCACAGCATTACCCAGCATTCCAGAGCCCAGAGCCCTACTACAATCCCCACAATGCACTAGGAGAGGCCCCATCCACACTGCAGAAACCAGCCAATCCCAGGCTGTACATGGGCCGGCCCAGCTACGACTTCCAGGGATATCTGACCTCTCCTTCGTATCCCATGACGTCTGACCTCTGTGACCCCAGGTCAGCCTCGCACATCAGAGTCCTGCACGGGTCCAGTTCTGCAAAACTCAGTACTGGAACCGAGCCGTTACCCGCAATTATCTCCAAGTGAATCCGGACATGACCCGAGCTGTTAATATAAGACCGGTGACCCAACTGTGATTAAGCACACCAAGCGCAGAGAAAACTTACTTACTAAACTTACTTTGTGTGGCTGATTTAATCTGGTTTACTACAGCAGTAAGAACCCAAAATAAACATATTTTCCTGTGATTTAATTGCAAGAAATGGATCAAAAGGTTGCAGGAATAACTTCATCATGATGGTGATTTGTAAAAAGTCTAAATTCATGTTTTGTCAGGTCTGTCCGCAAGACGACAAGCAAAAAAAAAAACATACTTTGTATGTATTTGTGCCGAATGACAAAATTTGCCTCTGATCACAGCATTCCTGGTTTCTGTGCAGGGTGGCTCCGGTCCTGGGTTCCTCCTCTTCTTCCACCTCCTCGTCGGCTCCTCTCTCCTCCCCCTGCTCCTCCTTTGACCCCCAGACGAAGTCACCTGCGGGCTGGAAGGAGCTGCTCAAGAGCTCCGCCCCCTACGGTGACAACCACCATTACTACAGCGCAGAATACCCCTGCCGGTACCCCAGCAATGCCCCAGGGTCCCCCGCCGCACTGCAGACAATCATCACCACCACAACCAAGGTAGGGATGATTGATCCGGAGGGTCTAAGAGATCCGAGGACCGAGGATTGTGAGCCAAGGAGAGTAGAGGAGGTTTCCACTCCTGGGGACCCTAAAGAAACAGATACTTCCTACTCTCTTCTCATTGGCGGACCACCAGTTTGTAATTTATTGGTGAATCTGCTTCTTTGTCAATGTGGTTTTTGATTGGACAGCTTGACCTTCCTGTCACATTAACTCCAGTCCTGATCCTCCGCAGGTTTCCTACCAGCCCTGTCCCAAACCTCCTGGCAGCCTCCCGTCCTACCAGCCCTGTGCTCCCCCAAAACCTTCAGGCCTCCCGGGCTGCTCCTCCCTGTTGGACGACGCCTCCCCCTCCTCGTACTCCACCGAGGTGAAGGTGACGGAGGAGTCGGGGGGGGTCATCAAGTCTCTGTCGTTCCAGCCCGAGCCTCTGCAGACCAAAACAGAGCGGGCCGATGCCTACGACTACCGCTACGCCTACCCCAACACGTACCGCTACGACGACTACTGAGGTGGCACCACCTCATGGATGTGTTA